>JBAIAC010000635.1:105000-110000 GCA_037349315.1 Chelydra serpentina
GTGTGTGTGTATGACTTTCTCTGTGTGTGCGCATCTCTGTGTGTGTGTGTGACTTTCTCTGTGTGTGCGACTGTGTGTGTCTTTCTCTGTGTGTGTGAGACTTTCTCTGTGTGTGTGTCTCTCTCTCTGTCTGTCTCTGTGTGTGTGTCTTTCTCTCTGTGTGTCTCTGTGTGTGTGTCTTTCTCTGTGTGTCTCTCTCTCTGTCTGTCTTTCTCTCTGTGTGTCTGTGTGTGTGTGTGTGTGTCTCTCTCTGTCTGTCTCTGTGTGTGTCTTTCTCTCTGTCTGTCTCTGTGTGTGTCTTTCTCTCTGTGTCTCTCTCTCTCTGTCTGTCTCTGTGTGTGTCTCTCGCTCTGTGTGTCTCGGTGTGTGTGTGTCTCTCTCTGTCTGTCTCTGTGTGTGTGTCTGTGTGTATTTGCTGCCCCCTGCTGGCTGCTCGACACTCCCCCCCCCCCTCACATTCTAGACGGACTCACAACCGCTCCTGTGTGTCACGCCCCCCCCCATCGCCACCTTGTGGCCTCCCTGTAGACCCCCCCCTCCCCACGCACCTTCCACCCAGCCCTCAAGAGGGGCAGTTGCCCTGGGAGGGGGGCAGAGGGGCCCCCCCATATTCCTGAGTTCTTCCCAACCCCTGTTATGGCCTGTCATGGGGAGAGGGGAGGGGATGGGAGACCCCCCTCTGCAGCTAGAGATGGCTCTCTTCCGCCCCCCCCCCACACCCGGGGGGGCTGCTGTAGGTAGTTATCCCGGATATGGCTGGTAGCCAAACTGGCTGGAAAAATATCGAACCTGGGAGGGAACCCAGGCGTCCTGGCTCCCAGCCCCCCCTGCTCTAACCCACCAGCCCCCACTCCCCTCCCAGAGCTGGGGAGAGAACCCAGGAGTCCTAGCCCCTAGCCCCCCCTCCTCTAACCCACCAACCCCCACTCCCCTCCCAGACCCAGGGAGAGAACCCAGGAGTCCTGACTTTAGGAAGGGAATGGGGTGGAGCGGGTTATAGCAGGAGTGGGGGATGGGTGGGCTGGGAATCCGGACTCCTGGGTTCCTTCACCAACTCTGGCAGGCATGCAGGGTCTGTTGATTAGAGGCGGGGAGGGGGTGGGGAGAATTGAGAGCCAGGACGCCTGGGTTTTCTCCCCGGTGCTGGGAGGGGAGTGGGGGCTGGTGGGTTAGAGCAGGAGGGCTGGGAGCCAGGACTCCTGGGTTCTCTCCCCGGCTCTGGGAGGGGAGTGGGGGCTGGTGGGTTAGAGCAGGAGGGTTGGGAGCCAGGACTCCTGGGTTCTCTCCCCGGCTCTGGGAGGGGAGTGGGGGCTGGTGGGTTAGAGCAGCGGGGGCTGGGAGCCAGGACTCCTGGGTTCTCTCCCCGGCTCTGGGAGGGGAGTGGGGGCTGGTGGGTTAGAGCAGGGGGGCTGGGAGCCAGGACTCCTGGGTTCTCTCCCCGGCTCTGGGAGGGGAGTGAGGGCTGGTGGGTTAGAGCAGCGGGGGCTGGGAGCCAGGACTCCTGGGTTCTCTCCCCGGCGCTGGGAGGCAGAAGACCAGAGTCAGATCATTAAAAACCTAGGCCAACGCCTGGCCTAAGGGGAACAGAAAATGGCTTTGACCCCCCCCCCCACTCCATCCACACATACCCCCCCCCGCCACGAAGCAATAAAATACACCAGGTGTCCATCAAGCATCGAACCCGCCCCCCCCCCCCCCCAGATTGTCCTGGAGTCTGGATCCAGACTCCTCTTGACTGGCTTTGTCTCCTGTCACCGCAGGGTTGCATCCTACAGCATTTGGCATGTTGGAGGGGGAGGGGCTTGTGGGGAAATGGGGCGGAGTTTCCCGCGGCCTCTCACGCCCCCTCCCCCCCTTATTGGCTTCTCATTTCCATGGGAACAAATCCGGAACGGGTGGCTCTCCCCTCCCCTTGTGACAATGTCACCCCCTGGTGGTCGAAGACGGTACAACGGCCCGGGGGGGGGGGGCAGAGACGTCTAGGACACGCTCTCCTGCTGGGACAATGTTGCCACCTAGTGGGGAGAAAGGGGATCAACTAGACGGCAATCGGGCGCTTTTCCCAACGTCGCCCTCCGGTGGTGGGGAAAGGCATCGCGCCCTTATCGCGGCAAGCAGACGTGTGCCCAATGTCGCCCTCCGGTGGTGGGGAAAGGCATCACGCCCTTATCGCGGCAATCAGACGTGTGCCCAATGTCGCCCTCCGGTGGTGGGGAAAGGCATCACGCCCTTATCGCGGCAATCAGACGTGTGCCCAATGTCGCCCTCCGGTGGTGGGAAAAGGCATCGCGCCCTTATCGCGGCAATCAGACACTTTTCCCAACGTCGCCCTCCGGTGGTGGGAAAAGGCATCGCGCCCTTATCGCGGCAATCAGACACTTTCCCCAATGTCGCCCTCCGGTGGTGGGAAAAGGCATCGCGCCCTTATCGCGGCAAGCAGACACTTCTCCCAACGTCGCCCTCCGGTGGTGGGAAAAGGCATCGCGCCCTTATTGCTGCAAAGGAAGCTGGCATAGATCCCAATGTCACCCCCTGTTGGCCGAACAGGGAACCACGCTCTCAGCTGGCACGGAAGACCATATATATCTATATACACGCACACCCCTAATTATTTCTCCAGCAGGGCAATGTCGCCCCCCCGGTGGCGGCAAAGGGGATTACGCCCTCGATGGCATTTTTTTTTTCTTCTGAGGTCCAGAGGTTGAATGTAGGTAGGTCGGCAGGCGTCCTGAGCAGAAGGGGGCAGAGCGGGAACATGTGAGGGAGGGGCGTTCTTGGCGCGGTGCTGACGCCCCTCCCCGACCTCGGGGTTACGTCGCCTTGCGGGGCTTGGCTGTCTCTTTGCTGGGGGCGCCGGCCTCATCTGATTTCTGGGGCGCCGCGGGGTCCACCACGTTATGCAGCGACGGCTCGCGGTACATGGCCACTGGGGGGAGGGAGAGAGAGACACGCAGAGGAGGAGGACGTGAGGGACAGCACGGAATTGGCCGGCCCAGCCGCCCTACCACCCAGAAAGACAGCTCACATCCCCTATTGCTTCCTCTAGCCCCCGCCCCGCTGTCCCCTGCGTTCCCCGCTCACCTTCCAACAGCTTGGGCAGGAAGTGGGCGGCGGCTTTGGTCTTCTTGACTCGGTTTCCCTTCATAGGCTGGCCTTCTTTGTTGATGCCCAGGTACCAGGAGCGGCCGGACTCCCGCTGGCGGTACAGGGTGGAGGAATACATGACGTAGTAGTTCTCAAAGACACACTCTTTAAACCGGCACTCGGCGGTGAAGTGAGCCTGGGAGGGGGAGAAAAGGGGTGAGCGGGGAAGAAAGAAAGAAAGAAAGGTGTACGGGGAAGGGAGAAAGAATGGATGGATGAAGTCATGTGTGGGGCTGGATGGATAATTAGGTAGATGGGGTGTATGACCATTATTTCTATCATCGCCACGTTCACCATTCTTTTCCCTGTCGGTGTCACGGCACCACGTTCACCATTGCTTTCTCTCCCATGTTCACCATTATTTTCACTATCCGCACCATGTTCACTGTCATTTTCACTATCAGTTCCACATTCACCATTATTTTCCTCATTGGTTCCACTTTCACGGTTATTTTCACCATCTGCACCAGTTTCAGTCTTATTTTCACTATCAGTGCCACATTCAGCCATTATTTTCACTATAATCACAACATTCAGTTATCATAGAATCATAGAATCTCAGGGTTGGAAGGGACCTCAGGAGGTCATCTAGTCCAACCCCCTGCTCAAAGCAGGGCCAACCCCAACTAGATCATCCCAGCCAGGGCTTTGTCAAGCCTGACCTTAAAAACCTCTAAGGAAGGAGACTCCACCACCTCCCTAGGTAACCCATTCCAGTGCTTCACCACCCTACTAGTGAAAAAGTTTTTCCTAATATCCAACCTAGACCTCCCCCACTGCAACTTGAGACCATTACTCCTTGTTCTGTCATCTTCTACCACTGAGAACAGTCTAGATCCAGCCTCTTTGGAACCCCCTTTCAGGTAGTTGAAAGCAGCTATCAAATCCCCCCTCACTCTTCTCTTCTGCAGGCTAAACAATCTCAGTTCCCTCAGCCTCTCCTCATAAGTCATGTGCTCCAGCCCCCTAATCATTTTTGTTGCCCTCCGTTGGACTCTTTCCAATTTATCCACATCCTTCTTGTAGTGTGGGGCCCAAAACTGGACACAGTACTCCAAATGAGGCCTCACCAGTGCCGAATAGAGGGGAATAATCACGTCCCTCGATCTGCTGGAAATGCCCCTACTTATACTTCCATGTCAGGACCACATTCACCATTATTTACCTTATTCGTTCCACATTCACCTATTATTTTCACTAGAAGCACCAAGTTCACAGTTATTTTCACTAATAGCACCAGGTTTACTGTCGTTTTCACTATCCATGCCATGTTCACCATTATTTTCACTACCAGGGCCACGTTGACCATTATTTCTATCATCACCATGTTCACAGTTCTTTTCCCTGTTGGTGTCTCGGCACCACATTCACCATGGCTTTCTCTCCATGTTCACCATTATTTTCACTAGCAGCACCACATTCACCATTATTTTCACTATCAGCACCATATTCACCATTATTTTCCCTGTCAGCACCATGTTCACCATTACTTTCCCTGTTGGTGTCATGGCACCACGTTCACAATTGCTTTCCCACCACACTATCCCCTGCCCACACCGAAATCTCGGTGCGCTGGGGAGAGGCGGGGGCCTGGCGGGAGAAACGATGGAGCGCGACAGGGAAAGTGAGTCAGAAAGACACGGCCAGACAGGCGTGCACGGGGACAGACAGACCGACAGACGTGCACGGGGACAGACAGACAGAACAGCGTACGGGGATGGCTGATGGTGCAACCCATCTCTCTCCCCGGTTGCAGGCGGGGATTTTCTTGGTCTCTCCCAGGGGTTCCCTAAAAACCAGGCCAGTTGCTAAATTTAATGCAGCATCGGCGTGCCGGGGGCTGGGGGGGGAGGATA
>JBAIAC010000635.1:115000-135329 GCA_037349315.1 Chelydra serpentina
CACACAGCCTGTGTGTATCCGTGCACACAGCCTGCGTGTGTGTGGATCCGTGCAGACAGCCTGCATGTGCGTGTGTGTGTCCGTGCAGACAGCCTGCTTCTGTGTGTGTGTGTGTGTGTGTGTGTATCCGTGCAGACAGCCGGCATGTGTGTGTATCCGTGCACACAGCCTGCGTGTATCCGTGCACACAGCCTGCATGTGCGTGTATCCGTGCACACAGCCTGCATGTGCGTGTATCCGTGCACACAGCCTGCGTGTATCCGTGCACACAGCCTGCGTGTGCGTGTATCCGTGCACACAGCCTGCGTGTATCCGTGCACACAGCCTGTGTGTGCGTGTATCCGTGCAGACAGCCTGTGTGTATCCGTGCACACAGCCTGCGTGTGCGTGTATCCGTGCACACAGCCTGCATGTATCCGTGCACACAGCCTGCATGTGCGTGTATCCGTGCACACAGCCTGCGTGTATCCGTGCACACAGCCTGCATGTGCGTGTATCCGTGCACACAGCCTGCGTGTATCCGTGCACACAGCCTGTGTGTGTGTGTATCCGTGCAGACAGCCTGTGTGTATCCGTGCACACAGCCTGTGTGTGCGTGTATCCGTGCACACAGCCTGCGCGTGTCTCTGCGGGCTGCGTGGTGCCCCCCAGTGCCTGGGTGTCGGTACCCCAGGGCGTGGCACCGGGGGTTGGGTTGTCTTTAGCTCACACACAGCCCTACCCCCCGCCTCCGCTTCACTCCCTCCCTCCCTCCTGTTCCCAGCTGACCCCCGGGTGCCCCTGCCAGGCTGATTTATGGCAACACATTACACGGTGGATGCAGCAAAAAGGATTCGCCTCCCGGCCGCGAGCAAAGGCTCGCTGACGCTGCCTGTCTGTGTGTGGGGTCCCGGGGTGTGGGATCCACCCGCAATGGGTGCGGGAATCCCAGCGCAAAGGGGGAGCGGGCGGGGGGCTCACGAGAAGACACCCCTGTGCAAGGGGGGGGGAGGGAAATCACCAGGAGAAGACCTGGCAGGACTGATTTGAGTTTCACCGACACAGCCTCTCCCCCCGGGGCAGGTTATGTCAGGACGATGGTGGAAACTGGCCCACCAAATCCCCTGCCCCCATCTGGGCTCCCACCATAGCCTCCTGCCCCGGGCGGAGGGGGGGTGAACGAGACCCTCCCACCAGCCTTTCGCCAGCTGGGAAATGGGGACATGGAGCATTAGGCTTGGAGGAGGACCCTGGAGTCCTGGCTCCCAGCCCTCCCTGCTCTAACCCACCAGCCCCCACTCCCCTCCCAGAGCCAGGAGAGAACCCAGGAGTCCTGGCTCCCAGCGCCCCCTGCTCAGACCCACAAGCCCCCGCTCCCCTCCCAGAGCCGGGGAGAAAACCCAGGAGTCCTGGCTCCCAGCCCCCCCTGCTCTAAGCCACCAGTCCCCACTCCCCTCCCAGAGCCAGGAGAGAACCCAGGAGTCCTGGTTCCCAGCCCCCCTGCTCTGACCCACCATCCCCCACTCCGCTCCCAGAGCCGGGGACAGAACCCAGGAGTCCTGGCTCCCAGCTCCCCCTGCTCTAACCCACCAGCCCCCACTCTCCTCCCAGAGCCGGGAGAGAACCCAGGAGTCCTGGCTCCCAGCTCCCCCTGGGCTGCTGGAGTGAGTCAAACGCAAAGGGACGTCTTAATGGGCTGGGTTTGTATAATTCATATCCCGGCCCCTGGCCAAAACGGTTGCTCCCATCCCCCAGGGCTGCCGGTTGCGTGTGCGCCCGCGTGTGATCCCCGTGTGCCCCTCCACGTGCTCCGTGTCCACACGCCTGCCCACCCGGGCTCTGAGCTGTGGGCCCGCGCTGTGCGTCCGACGGCTGTACCCAGGCATTGGGGGGGGGGGTTCGCTCGGGGCGTGTGTGTGTGTGTGTGTGTGTGTGTGTGTGTGTGTGTGTGTGTATTTCCCCCCCCCTTCCTTTTTCCTTCCCCCACCGCCACCCCGCGATGCCCGATTGCACCCGGCCGCTCTGTAATTCTGCCTCACCTCACCTCCCCCCTCGCCCTCCCAGCCTCACCCCCGGGGGAACTGTGGGCTGCAGGTCGGGAGTGAGGGGCACCGTCAGAGCTGTGGGGGGCCGGGCTGGGCTAGCAGGGGGTTGCGGGTCGGGAGTGAGGGGCACCGGCAGGGCTGGGGGGCAGGGCCGGGCTAGCAGGGGCTGCGGGTCGGGAGTGAGGGGCACCGGCAGAGCTGGGGGGGCAGGGCTGGGCTAGCAGGGGGCTGCGGGTCGGGAGTGAGGGGCACCGTCAGAGCTGTGGGGGGCCGGGCTGGGCTAGCAGGGGGTTGCGGGTCGGGAGTGAGGGGCACCGGCAGGGCTGGGGGGCAGGGCCGGGCTAGCAGGGGCTGCGGGTCGGGAGTGAGGGGCACCGGCAGAGCTGGGGGTCAGGGCTGGGCTAGCAGGGGCTGCGGGTCGGGAGTGAGGGGCACCGGCAGAGCTGGGGGGGCAGGGCTGGGCTAGCAGGGGGCTGCGGGTCGGGAGTGAGGGGCACTGGCTGTGAATTTCCCGCCCCCCCCCCCCCAGCATCAAACTTCGCTCCCCCATCCAGCTGCGCTCCCACAATGCCCTGGGCCTCTTAATGAATGCAAATGTATTTAAATGACTTTAATTTATTTTAATGTGCACACGCTGCCTGGCCATGCAAAGGATTGAGGGATAGAAATGACAGGAGGGCTGCGGGTCGGGAGTGAGGGGCACCGGCAGAGCTGGGTGGGGGCAGGGCTGGGGGGGTGCAGGGGCTGCGGGTCGGGAGTGAGGGGCACCGGCAGAGCTGGGAGCGGGGGGTGGGCAGCTCCCGGACTCCTGGGTCACCGCAGAGCACGTGGGGCTTGGCCGGTGGCCACCAAGGCCTCCGTTGCCAGCGGCAAGGACGCGGGAGGATCATGAGGGGCAGGGCCCAGGGCCAAGGTGGCGCCGGGCCCAGCCGGGCCTCATAGTAACCGCGGTGAGCAGTGGGGGAGGGGCAGGGAAGCGCCGGGGGGGGGGGGGGAGAGGCTCTGGAATTCAAGCCGGGCCTCACGGGCCCAATATGGACCCTTCCCTGCGCCCTTCCCCCTCTAGGGGGCGCCGGCTCCCACCCGGCCCCAGGGCGGGGACTGGCTGGCTCAGGGGGGCGGGGACTGGGGCAGGGGCCTGTCCCCTCTAGGGGGCGCCGGCTCCCACCCGGCCCCAGGGTGGGGACTGGCTGGCTCAGGGGGGCGGGGAATGGGGCAGGGGCCTGTCCCCTCTAGGGGGCGCCGGCTCCCACCCGGCCCCAGGGCGGGGACTGGCTGGCTCAGGGGGTGGGGAATGGGGCAGGGGCCTGTCTCCTCTAGGGGGCGCCGGCTCCCACCCGGCCCCAGGGCGGGGACTGGCTGGCTCAGGGGGGCGGGGAATGGGGCCCGGGGTTCAGGGGGAGACGGTGCCCCCCCCAGCCCGCCTCCCGACAGCAAAGCGAGAAGCCTCCGAAAATATTCAGGGGAGAAGGGGGGACTCTCCCCTCACACCCTGAAAGTGAAATGATGGATGGATGGCAGGAAAGGGGCTGGGGAAAGAAAGAAAGAAAGAAAAGGGGGTGAGTGGGAAAGAAAGAAAGAGAAAAATGAGCGAGAAAGAAAAGGAGGAACAAGGCAATGGAGGGAAAGACCGAAGGGCTGGAGAAGAGCGAGCGGGAGGATTTTATTATACTGCCCGCCACCCGGACTCCTGGGTCCAATCCCTTGGGTTCGGGACCCCTCCCCGCACCCCATCCTGGTGGGGCTTGGGCTGGTTCCCCAATATCGCAGCGGCTTCCGCCCCTCATCAACCCCCGCCCCCCGCCTGGAGAATCCCCAGGCCTGGTCTCTCCAAGGGGAACCGGTGAGTTGTGTGCGGCAGGGGGTGCTAAAGCCCGATACAGACCAGTCCATATAAACGCCGCCATGTTTGAAACCCAAATTACGACCGGAATTGATTGATTTCTCCACAGGAAACGATTCGTGAGTGGAGGTTTGGACCAACAGGGGATTAGGGAGAGAACCCAGGAGTCCTGGCTCCCAGCTACCCCAGCTCTAACCCAGCAGCCCCCACTCCCCTCCCAGAGCCGGGGAGAGAACCCAGGAGTCCTGGCTCCCAGCCCCCACTGCTCTGACCCACCAGCCCCCACTCCCCTCCCAGAGCCGGCGAGAGAACCCAGGAGTCCTGGCTCCCAGCCCCCACTGCTCTGACCCACCAGCCCCCACTCCCCTCCCAGAGCTGGGGAGTCCTGAGCTCCGTTGACCCTGATCTTGCAGTAGCAGAGAGAGGACCGGGGCCCGCTCTAGCCCCGTATAGACCGGTCCGTATAAAACATCACTGTGACTGAAAACCAGCAACACCACACACCAGGTATATCTCAGAGGAAACGGCGCGACATTAATACACGTTTCATCCAGTGGGGAGCAAGAGAGCCCTATATGGACCAGTCCATATTGGCCCTACTGTGGTTTTAAACCAAGAATCAGTGGGGGGGTTATTTATCTGAGGGAGACAACACTCTTTGTGCTCATTCGGGGGTGGGGGAGGGGGCGGGCATTACTACCCAATATAGACCAGTCCATATAAACATCACCAGATCTGCAAATGAAACACTCACTGGCATTTCTTACTCTGAAAACATCAATCCCGGGGCAACAAACTTTTTGGCCAGCAGAGGGCTCTCTCGTTTGTATCCAGCCCGGTCCATATACTGAAAGCATTCCACCTACCGACTCTAGCCCTCCCCCAATTTTGCACACAAGATCCCAGCTCCTCCACTTCTAACCGGCGCAAAACACCCCCCTGGCCCCCCAGAGTGGTGGTCCATAAATAATATGGGTTCACGGTGCCCTCTGCGGTTAGCACCAGGCAATGCAAGGAAAGACGGTCAATATATGCAGCATATCGCATGATTGTCTCTTTCACAGCACCTCCTGCTGTTAGCACCAGGCATTGCAAGGAAAGCTGGTCAATATATACAGTATATTGGACGATCGACGTGTCAGAGCACCCCTTGCTGTTAGCACCAGGCATTGCAAGGAAAGCTGGTCAATATATACAGTATATTGCACGATCGACGTGTCACAGTGCCCCCTGCTGTTAGCACCAGGCATTGCAAGGAAAGCTGGTCAATATATGCCACTTACTGCACGATCGCTCTGTCACAGTGCCCCCTGCTGTTAGCACCAGGCATTGCAAGGGAAGCTGGTCAATATATACAGTATATTGCACGATCAACGTGTCACAGTGCCCCCTGCTGTTAGCACCAGGCATTGCAAGGGAAGCTGGTCAATATATGCCACATATTGCACGATCTATGTGTCACAGCGCCCCCTGCTGTTAGCACCAGGCATTGCAAGGAAAGCTGGTCAATATATACAGTATATTGCACGATCAACGTGTCACAATGCCCCCTGCTGTTAGCACCAGGCATTGCAAGGAAAGACGGTCAATATATACAGTATATTGCACGATTGGCCTGTCACAGTGCCCCTTGGTGTTAGCACCAGGCATTGCAAGGAAAGACGGTCAATATATACAGTATATTGCACGATCGACGTGTCACAGCGCCCCTTGCTGATAGCACCAGGCATTGCAAGGAAAGCTGGTCAATATATACAGTATATTGCACGATCGACCTGTCACAGTGCCCCTTGCTGATAGCACCAGGCATTGCAAGGAAAGACGGTCAATATATACAGAATATTGCACGATCGGCCTGTCACAGTGCCCCCTGCTGTTAGCACCAGGCATTGCAAGGAAAGACGGTCAATATATACAGTATATTGCACGATTGGCCTGTCACAGTGCCCCCTGCTGTTAGCACCAGGCATTGCAAGGGAAGCTGGTCAATATATACAGTATATTGCACGATCGGCCTGTCACAGCGCCCCTTGCTGTTAGCACCAGGCATTGCAAGGAAAGACGGTCAATATATACAGAATATTGCACGATCGGCCTGTCACAGCGCCCCTTGCTGTTAGCACCAGGCATTGCAAGGAAAGACGGTCAATATATACAGTATATTGCACGATCGGCCTGTCACAGCGCCCCTTGCTGTTAGCACCAGGCGCTGCAGCCCGGGCATTAGCAGGAACAATCCCAAGCATTGTACTGCGCCCCCTACCATCGGCACCAGGCCATTACAGGGCTATACGGCCCCCCCGCCACACCGCCCCCCCCTCCCGCCGCCCGGAAATCACTCACCGGGCGTTTTTTCCAGCCGGCCTTTCCGCCCGCCGCAGAGCCGGACCTTGGAGATCAAAATGAGCAGCTGCTTCTGGCAGAGGGACTTGGTGCCGCGGGGACAGACCTTCCTCTGGGCGGCCACGGGCCGGCTGGCGACGGGCTCCCGGATCTCCCGCCTCTGCCGGATCAAGGAGCTGGCAAGCGCCGCCATGGCCCTGTGCCGGCCGGGGCCCCGCGGGAGGATTTCACGCCGCGCTCATCCCTCGGAGGAGCCGAGCCATGGGGGGGATTATACCCCCCCCTCCGGCGCCTGGTTAATCCGGCAACGGGCGAATTTAGGCCCGGGGGGCGGCTGGTTCCTTTCTCCCCTTTCCAGCAGCTCGGCCGGGGAGACGGAGCGCGTAATAAATCCGAGCGTCCGGCCCACGCCGCAACCGGGGGGGGGGGGCCGGCGCGTCGCTTTTCGGTCGCGGCGCAAAGGTCCGGACTCCGGCGAGGCCCCGGCGAATCGATTTCCACAGCGGCCGGCTTTGGGGGCCCCCGCCGTCCCCACCGGCCGCTTCGGGGGATTCCGGCGGGAACTCGGGCGCGGGAAATCCCGCGCCGCCCCGGAGCCGGGTCGGCACCAGAAACGGACGAGCCGGTGCCGAGATCGCCGGAGATCCAACTTCTTTTCTTCCTCCGTCCGCCGGGCTCCGGAGAAAAGGGGGGGTGTAGAGGGGTGGCCCCCCCCCCCTCCTCCCGACACACACACACACACACCGCTACACAATCCCGGTTGTCCTTCAGCCGGCGAGGTTAATTCGCGGCTGCCACACGCGGCGTGTGTGTCTGCGTGTGGAGCAGCGGCGAAGCGGAGGGGAGGGATGGAGGGATGGGAGAAGGACGGGGATGGAGAGAGAGAGAGAAAGGGATGGAGCCAGAAAACACACACAGGGGAACCGGTGGGGGCCCCCCCCCACGTCCTTGGGGAACCGACATCTGGTGGGGGTTGGGAGGGGAATTCCCCATGGCTAGCCCCCCCCAAATAATGGCTCAGTTCTAGGCCCCCCCCCAAATCAACCCTCCCTTTGTCTAGCTGAGTCCTGGGGACCCCCCTCAAGGCTAGCGCCGTTCCAGTCTAGAAGGGGGGGCCGTTTGCCCCTCCAAGCTGGCTGAGACCCACAGAGATGGGGTGTCTGCAGCAGGGTGATGGGGGATTCAGGGGTCCCCCAAACAGCCCCACCCCCCAGTTCAGCAGGCAATGGGAGTAGAATGATTGGGCCCCCCCCCACTCTGGGAAGCAGGAAGGGGGAGCTCCAGGTTTTGGGGTGTCTGTGCTCACCTCATAAAAAACCCAATGCACCCCCATAATTCAGCAGAGGAATTTTTTTGGGGGGGGGAATCCCTGAACTCCCCCCCAAAAATGTAGGATTGGAAGCCAGTTAAAAAGGGTTACCCACAAATCTTTCCCGCCTACCCGGATTTGGGGGGGGGTTTGTCCCACCCTGAAGAAGGCAGGATTGAGGGGGGCTGAGGTACTAACCCAGCCCTGCCCCCCCCCCAGTTCTGCCGGTGCCCCTCACTCCCGACCCGCAGCCCCTGCCCCCCCCAGTTCTGCCGGTGCCCCTCACTCCCGACCCGCAGCCCCTGCCCCCCCCAGCTCTGCCGGTGCCCCTCACTCCCGACCCGCAGCCCCTGCTAGCCCAGACGTCTCTCTGCGGTGGGAGCTGTGGGTTGCGATGGGGGGGGGGGGGGATCGGCCGCTCCAAGGGGGCCCGGGGGCTAATCACACGCCCCCCCCCACGCACATGCCCCCAACTCTTGGAGGAGGGGGAGGCTGGAGCAGGGAGCCCCTGACAGCCCCCCCCCCGCCCCGAATGCTTTCCTCCAGTGACTGGAGGGTGCAGCGAGATGGGGGGGGTATTCAGACCCCCCCGCTCCCCCCTGCTCATTAAATCTCCTCGCTCCAGTGGCCAACGGGGGGGGGGGGAGGGTGGAAGCGGCTGGTGACACAAGCCGGTCCTCCCCCCCCCCCCCCCCCGCGAGTCCCAGAGGCGACGGGTGACATTTGCCGGGTTCAGTCGGCTGCTGCATGGCTGGAAACCCGCCCCCCCCCCCATGGGAGAGGGGGGGCAGCTCACGCGCTGGTGGTAGGAGCTGGCCCCAGAGCCGGGGAGAGAACCCAGGAGTCCTGGCTCCCAGCCCCCCCTGCTCTAACCCACCAGCCCCCACTCCCCTCCCAGAGCCAGGGAGAGAACCCAGGAGTCCTGGCTCCCAGCCCCCCCTGCTCTAACCCACCAGCCCCCACTCCCCTCCCAGAGCCGGGGAGAGAACCCAGGAGTCCTGGCTCCCAGCCCCCCTGCTCTAACCCACCAGCCCCCGCTCCCCTCCCAGAGCCGGGGCGGGAACCCAGGAGTTCTGGCTCCCAGCCCCCTCCCTGCTGTAACCAGGAGGGGAGTAATGAGGGGGTCCGGAAAGGTCCGGGGGGCGGGGGGAATCACAGAAAGACAGGGGGAGAACGGAAGGAGCTGGGGGGGGCGCACATCAGATGGGGGAGGGGAAGCGGAAAAAAGGGAGGTGGGAACTGAGGGGAGGAGGGAGATCATGGGAGGCAGCGGGGGGGGCGGGGGGAGAAGACGCGGGGGGGGGGGCACCGCTCCGCTGGTTTGCTAGGACGGGCGCTCAAGGTTGCATTTTGCGGGGGTATTTTTAGCCACCTGCCGGGGAGCGCAGCGCAGCTGGGGGCGGGGGGGGCGATGGCGGGGGCGGGGGTAGCCGCAGCTCGTTGCGGGGGGGGGGAGGGTCGGTCCTGCTGTCATCTCCTAACAAAAGGGGCAGTGAGAATTCGCAGCTATGCGGCTCGGCCCCTGGGGGGAAACCGAGTCACGGAGCAGCCAAAGAACCCAGGAGTCCTGGCTCCCAGCCCTCCCCCCCCCGCTCTAACCCACCAGCCCCCACTCCCCTCCCAGAGCTGGGGAGAGAACCCAGGAGTCCTGGCTCCCAGCTCCCCCTGCTCTAACCCACCAGCCTCCACTCCCCTCCCAGAGCCGGGGAGAGAACCCAGGAGTCCTGGCTCCCAGCCCCCCCTGCTCTAACCCACCAGCCCCCACTCCCCTCCCAGAGCCGGGGAGAGAACCCAGGAGTCCTGGCTCCCAGCCCCCCCGCTCTAACCCACCAGCCCCCACTCCCCTCCCAGAGCCGGGGAGAGAACCCAGGAGTCCTGGCTCCCAGCCCCCCCGCTCTAACCCACCAGCCCCCACTCCCCTCCCAGAGCTGGGGAGAGAACCCAGGAGTCCTGGCTCCCAGCCCCCCCTCCCCTCCCAGAGCCGGGGAAAGAACCCAGGAGTCCTGGCTCCCAGCCACCCCTGCTCTAACCCACCAGCCGGGCCGGGGATTTCAGGAGCAGGGACGGCGCTGCCCCCGCTGGGATTCTGCCCGGACACCGGGGTCCCGACGGGCTTTAGAGACGATGGGTGAAAAGCGCGATTGAGGATTATGACTCATCGAGACTCACCGCTGCTGGCTGGGGGGAGAGCGGGGGGGAGAGCACACTGCTGAGCCCCCCCCCACCCCCCGCAACACAGCAACTGCCAGGCCCATCCGTTGTGGGAGGAGAAGGGGGAGCCTTGAAACCGACTTTTCTGGCTTGGCCTTGAAAACAGTCAATTTGATCTGCATATGCAAATTAAGCTGCTTCATTGTGCCAAACCAGGATCGTAATCCACACCCCCGCGCCCGGCTTCTCCTGATTGCCAGGCTGCGGGAGCTGGGGCTCATGGGATAGTGGGGGGCTCCGCCGGTGCCCCTCACTCCCGACCCGCAGCCCGGCCCTGTAACACACCGACCCATCCCGTGCCTTAGAATTTACTTTTTATTATCTACCTTTCAAGTTGGAAAAAAAAAGAAACATCTCTTTCCCGCGCAGGCCTGGGGGGCCCAGATGTACAGACGCACCAGGCACCCCAATGCCCAGAGACACCCCCTCACGCCCCCCACCCATCGGCCCAGTCCTTCTAACCCCCCCCCCCACACGCTGCCCCCCAAAACGCCAGAGGGACGAAAAACTACCCGATAAAATCACTCGGTTTCCCTCAAGCCTCCTATCAAATCGCTCTGGGCCCCCCACATTTAACGGGGGGCACTTGGCCGGGGCCGCAGCCTCCGGTAGCAGCTCCGCCGGTGCCCCCGATTCCCGACCCACTGCTGGCCCCCCTCCCTGAACATACACTGCTAAACCACAGAGAACCCCAAACTTTTTGGGGGGGGCACAGCCCAGCTGGTCACCCCCACAGTACTGAGTTTGGGGGCCCAGTGGAAAGAGTCAATAGCTCCTCATTTGGGGGTTCACCGGCCTTGGGTATCCAACACCCCCATTTTCCAGCGGCCAATGCCCCCCCGAAAAAACAAGGGATCAAACCCTCAGTGGAAACACCGCAGTTAATATTTTGGGGGCTCACAGGCCACTGAAAAGACCTGAATGCATCCAACCCACCTATAATACTGGGGGTCCCCACTCAGCCCCCCCAAAATAGAGAGGTTTCCCCATCTGAAAGCTCTCACAGGTGACAAGCCCCGGTCCGATACCCCAAAAATACTGTGTCACCCCTGCAATCAAATAGATCCGAAGCCCCCTGAATATACCTTCATTCTGGGGTTCTCTTTGATCAGTTCCCCCATCCCCCATAATTCCTGATTGTTTTTGGCACATTTAAATGGCACGGGGAAAAAAAAATCAGTAGCCCAAGATAGGGACTTAGTAGCCCTGAGATGTCTGGGAAATGTGGGTTTTCATTACAGGAGCAGCCAGGCAATCTCCAACCCCCCAAGAGAGTGAGAATACAGAGAACCCAGGAGTCCTGGCTCCCAGCCCCCGTGCTCTAACCACCAGCCCCCACTCCCCTCCCAGAGCCGGGGAGAGAACCCAGGAGTCCGGGTTCCAAGCCCCCCCTGCTCAAACCCACCAGCCCCACTCCCATCCCAGAGCCGGGGAGAGAACCCAGGAGTCCTGGCTCCCAGCCCCCCTGCTCTCACCACTAGACCCCACTCCCCTCCCAGAGCAGAGGGAGACGGATTGACCTGCCCCCCGCCCTACTCCTCAGCAGTGGCCCCCGCCTCCGGCCCCCTGCCCAACTTAGCAGCCATCTTGACCCTCTCCACCGCTCGCCGCAGGTGCCCAACCGGGTCCCCCCTGACGGCGGCCACGCCCGGGCCAGGCCGGGCTCCGCGCCCCCCACCAGCCTGTCGCAGCCGGGCAGGAAGTAGTGGGGGGCGGCCCCGGCCCCAGCCCGGCGGCCATGTCGTCCAGCAGGCCCAGCAGGCAATGGGCCGCGTTCTCCTCCCGGCCCAGGTAGCGGGCGGGCAGGCGGTCGCAGGCCCAGAGCACCAGGCTCCAGAGGTGGTAGGGCCCCACCCGGCCCCCCCAGGCCCCGCCGAGGGCGGCCATGGCGGCCCGGTGGGCCCGGAGCAGCGGGGGCGGCACCGCCCGCTTGAGGTGGAGCTCGCTCCGGGAGAAGGAGAGACGCCAAGCCAGGCCCGAGGCCTCACGCCAAGCCGGGCCCGAGGCCTCACGCCAAGCCGGGCCCGAGGCCTCCACCGGGGCCGAGGCCTCACGCCAAGCCGGGCCCGAGGCCTCCACCGGGCCCGAGGCCTCACGCCAAGCCGGGCCCGAGGCCTCCACCGGGCCCGAGGCCTCACGCCAAGCCGGGCCCGAGGCCTCCACCGGGCCCGAGGCCTCACGCCAAGCCGGGCCCGAGGCCTCCCCTGGGTCCAAAGCCTCACGCCAAGCCATGCCAGAAGCCTCCACCGGGCCCGAAGCCTCATGTCCAGATGGGCCCGAAGCCTCCGCCGGGGCCGAGGCCTCATGCCAAGCCGGGCCTGAGGCGTCTACTGGGCCCGAGGCCTCACGCCAAGCCGGGCCCGAGGCCTCCGCCGGGTCCGAGGCCTCACGCCAAGCCAGGCCAGAAGCCTCCACCGGGCCCGAAGCCTCACGGCCAGATGGGCCCGAAGCCTCCACCGGGTCCGAGGCCTCATGCCAAGCCGGGCCTGAGGCCTCCCCTGGGTTCGGGGCCTCACGCCAAGCCGGGCCCGAGGCCTCCACCGGGCCCGAAGCCTCACGGCCAGATGGGCCTGAAGCCTCCACCGGGTCCGAGGCCTCATGCCAAGCCGGGCCTGAGGCCTCCCCTGGGTTCGGGGCCTCACGCCAAGCCGGGCCCGAGGCCTCCACCGGGCCCGAAGCCTCACGGCCAGATGGGCCCGAAGCCTCCACCAGGCCCGAGGCCTCACGCCAAGCCGGGCCGGAGCCGGGCAGGAGGTAGAAGCCCCCGGCCACGTCCTCCTCGCTCAGCTTGCCGTCCCAGAAATGGCTGCGGCCCAGCCACTCCCGGGCCGCCGCCGGCCACCCCTGGAAGGCCACCACGGGCACCACGTCGTAGAGCGCCCGCACCGCGCCCTGGCTGAGCAGCAGGGTCACGAGGCCGCCCCGGCCGGCCACCCGCTCCACCGCCGGCCCCCCGCGGCGCGGGGCGCCCCGGGCCCGGTCCGCCACGGCGCCCAAGGCCTGGGAGAACCAGGCCGAGACCAGGCCCGGGGCCAGGTAGGCCTCGTCGCCGTGGTGACGGCAGCAGTCGGCCCAGCGGTGGCAGGCCTCGGGCCCAAAGGGGGCTAGCGGGTAGCCAGGCGTGGCCCGGCGGGCACCGGCGCATGTCCAGGGTGACGGGGCAGCCGCCGGCCTGGAGGACGGGCACCAGGAGGGTGTAGTCCGCGTCGTAGTCGGCCCCCGGGGCCGAGCGGCCCAGGACGCCTGGGTCCACGTCCACCGTGCCCTGGCAGGCCCCGCCGGAGAGGAGGAGGTATTCGTTGGCCCCCGGGAGCCTCCCGTCCAGCTGCTGCACCACACCTGGGGGGAGAAAGGACGAGGGGCTAGGGAAAAAAGGAACCCAGGAGTCCGGGTCGACTGATCTGCTTCCAACCACCACAGCCTCAGAGTTCAGGAGAGAACCCAGGAGTCCCTGGCTGCCAGCCCCACCTACACTCTAACCCACCAGCCCCCACGCCCCTCCCAGAGCCAGGGAGAGAACCCAGGAGTCCTGGCTCCCAGCCCCCCCTGCTCTAACCCACCAGCCCCCACGCCCCTCCCAGAGCCAGGGAGAGAACCCAGGAGTCCTGGCTCCCAGCCCCGCTGCTCTGACCCACCAGCCCCCACTCCCCTCCCAGAGCCGGCGAGAAAACCCAGGAGTCCTGGCTCCCAGCCCCGCTGCTCTAACCCACCAAACCCCACTCCCCTCCCAGAGCCGGGGAGAGAACCCAGGCGTCCGGGCTCCCAGCACGTCCTCACTCACCCAGCAGGGAGAACACGAAGTCCTTGAGAACCACCAGCTCCGGGGCGGCCCGGACGCCTGGGTCCCGCGCCGTCTGCTTGCTCAGCTCCTGCACCAGCTGGTTGAGTTCGGAGATCCGGGCCCCCGAGTGGAAATCCAGGTCGGTGAGGGGCTGGGCCGGGCGGGGGGCAGTGCCCCCCTCTGGGGAGGTCATGACCCTGCATGGGGGGAGGGGGTAACAGGAGCGGTGGTAGGCAGGGAGAGATCCCACCTTTCTGTCCCATTGCACCCCTAGACTGGCCCCCTCCCCACCCCATAACCTGCCCCTCCAACCTGGCCCCCCAAATCCCTCCCCCATATCCCTGCTCCCCACTCCTCCCCACATACCCCCTGCCCCAGAACCTGCCCCTCCAAATCCCTACCCCATATTCTGGTCCCCGCTACTCCCCACATACCCCCTGCCCCATAACTTGCCCCCCAAAATCCCTCCCCCGTAACCTGCTCCTGGATCCTGCCCCCCACATAACACCTGCCCCATAACCTGCCCCCCCAAATCCCTCCCCCATATCCTGCTCCCCACTTCTCCCCACATACCCCCTGCCCCATAACCTGCCCCTCCAACCTAGCCCCCCACCCTCCATCTCCACCCAGGCCCCCAAAGCCACTCCCCCATAAACTGCCCCTTCCCCTATATCCTGCCCCCTGCCCCATAACCTGCCCCCACCCAACCCCATCTCCTGACCCCACCCATTCCCCAGCGCTCTCTTCTGCCCCCATAACCCGCCACCCACCCATAAGCTGACCTCTCCCCTTCACAACCTGCCCCCCCATGGTCATTAACAGGGTCGCCCCCCCACCCCCAAACTCCCCTCCTCAGCAGCTGCCCCCTCTCCACGACCCCCTTCCCCGACCTGCTGTGCCAGTCAGCCCCTCCCTGTAGCCCATGGCCCCATAAGCAGGGGCCCCCCCCCCACACTTCCTCCAGACCCCCCTCTCCATGCATTGGGAGCGAGGGGCACCGGCAGAGCTGGCGGGGGCAGGGCTGGGCTAGCAGGGGCTGCGGGTCGGGAGTGAGGGGCACCGGCAGAGCTGGGGGGGCAGGGCTGGGGGGGGGGGGTGTCTGTGGGTCAGGAGTGGGGGGCATTGGCAGAGCTGGGGGGGGTCTGTAGGTCGGGAGTGGGGGGCACCGGCAGAGCTGGGGGGGGGGCTGCAGGTCGGCAGTGGGGGGCACCAGCTGAGTTGGGGGGTGGGGGGGGCAGCGGGTCGGGGGGGGGGGGCACCGGCTTAGGTGCGTGTTTAGCAGCAGCATTTTTTACCTCCCAGCTGCGCGCCTGTGGCCCGTGCCGGACGCCTGGGTCCCACCTGAGGGGGGGGGGGACTCACACCCAGGTCCAGCCTCTGCGGGGGGGGCCCGGGGCACCCAGCTTTGCGCCCCCCCCCCGCTCCAGGTGGGCGCGACACTTCCGCCTGTGCCTCCTTCCCTGGCCGGGCCGGCTCCCAGGTGTGTCAAGCCCCGCCCCTTCCAGGTAAAGCCCCGCCCCCGGCCCGGGCAGGTAAAGCCCCGCCCCCTCCAGGCCACCTAAAGCCCCGCCCCTAGCCCGGCCAGGTAAAGCCCCGCCCCCAGCCCGGTGGGGGGAGCACAGGCCCCCCTCCCTGCAGCCCGCGCCGGGGAAATCACACACCTGGCAGAGCGAGCTCACCTGGGAGCGCCCGGCCCCGCCCCTAGCAGGGCTAGCCCCAGTGCCCCCTGGGAATTGTAGTCTTGCCAATGCCCCCAGTGCATGCTGGGAATCGTAGTCCTGCCAATGGGCGCCCCTCCCCAGTGCCCCCTGGGAATTGTGGTCCTGCCACTACCCCCCCCAGTGCCCCCTGGGAATTGTGGTCCTGCGAATGCCCACAGTGCACCCTGGGAATTGTAGTCCTGCCATTGCCCCCCCCCCCCCCCCCCGGTGCACCCTGGGAATTGTAGTCCTGCCAATGTCACCCAGTGCACCCTGGGAATTGTAGTCCTGCCATGGTCCCCCGGTGCACCCTGGCAATTGTAGTCCTGCCACTACTCCCAATGCACCCTGGGAATTGTATTCCTGCCAATTCCCTCAGTGCACGCTGGGAATTGTAGTCCTGCCAATGCCCCCAGGGGATTGTAGTCCTGCCGCTATCCCCCAATGCACCCTGGGAATTGTAGTCCTACCATTACCCCCCAATGCACCCTGGGAATAGTAGTCCTACCATTACCCCCCAATGCACCCTGGGAATAGTAGTCTTTCCAATGCCCCCATGCACCCTGGGGATTGTCGTCCTGTTGCTCTCCCTTGCCCAATGCACTCTGGGATGTGTAGTTCTCCCTCTCCCTCCCCACCCCCAGCAGTCCATGGGCTCTGGTCTGTATCACTGTAGGGCCCCTTCGGGAAGAGAACATTTTGCAGGGCCACATGGGCATTGAAAGGAACCACTAAAACCGGAGGCGATTCTGAGCTATGGGCAACCCGGGAGCTCTAGTTTCTTCAGGATAAAAACCATCCCGCAAAGCATGCTGGGGGCTGTAGTTCTTTGGTATTCCCCACCCCCCGCTCGAGACGCTGCCAGCTGATGTCATGCCCACTCCCCCATCCTAGTACACTCCCATTGTGGTGTGATTTGTCAGCACCCAAATCAACCCAGTGTCATGAGATTTGCAGCCAGGACTCCTGGGTTCTCTCCCCAGCTCTGGGAGGGGAGTGGGGGCTGGTGGGTTAGAGCAGGGGGGGCTGGGAGCCAGGACTCTTGGGTTCTCTCCCCAGTTCTGGGAGGAGAGTGGGGGCTGGTGGGTTAGAGCAGGGGGGACTGGGAGCCAGGACTCCTGGGTTCTCTCCCCGGTTCTGGGAGGGGACTGGGGGCTGGTGGGTTAGAGCAGGGGGCTGGGAGCCAGGACTCCTGGGTTCTCTCCCTAGCTCTAGGAGGGGAGTGGGGGCTGGTGGTTAGAGCAGGGGGGCTGGGAGCCAGGACTCCTGGGTTCTCTCCCCGGCTCTGGGAGGGAGTGGGGGCTGGTGGGTTAGAGCAGCGGGGGCTGGGAGCCAGGACTCCTGGGTTCTCTCCCCGGCTCTGGGAGGGGAGTGGGGTCTCATGGTTAGGGGCTGGAGCCAGGCAGACACCAATGCTAGGTGGCTTCACTCTTTATTTTCCAAGCGGGGGGGGGGGGGTGCAGGCCTCCACTTTACCCCACTTGGTTCCAGTTCCACTGGGGCTCCTTGATGGGCCGGTAGACCCAGTCCTGCATGGCGGGCTCCCGCACTTTGTAGTACCGGCCCCGGCCCCCGGGGGGCGCCTGCTTCTCCGCCGCCCCCTCCTCGGTCTCGGTGGCCGCGTCCCGGCTCCGCCCGGCTCCCCCCGCGCCCTCCTCCCAGCGCAGCTCCCGGCGCCCGGGCGAGGGGTCGCGGCTGGCGGGCGGCGTCTCCGGGTGGACGGGGTAGATGTAGACCTTGGTCGGCCGCCGGCGCTGGGAGTCGGCCAGCTCCTCCCGGCTGCCGGGGCGGAACCGGACCCCGGAGCCCGGGCGGGCGTCGGTGCCGCGGGAGACGGTGGCCGGGCGCGGCTTGGGGCGGCCGGCGTCGCGGGGCAGGGCGGAGGGGGCCGATGCGGCCCGGGGGCAGGTGCAGTTATGGTAGGGCCCCGGGGCGTCGGGGCGGGGCTGCCGGGGCGGGTCCCGGTGCAGGTGGACGTCCATGGTGAGCCGCATGGGTTCCCAGGGGCAGAGCGGGCAGCGCCGAGGGAGGGGGAGCTCCCAGGGGTGGGAGCGCCGGGCGCGGGCGGAGATCGGGCTCGGGTCGTGGGTCGGGCAGCGGGGCTTCCGGACGGTGGAGTCGGGCGGCGGGATGGGGGTGCTGTGGGGGTGAGAAAAAAGACAGAAAGACGATTAATGTCAAAGAAAGAAAGAAAGAAAGAAAAAGAAATGAGTGAGAAAAAGAAAGAAAGAAAGAGAAAGAAAGAAATGAGTGAGAAAAAGAAAGAAAGAAAGAGAAAGAAAGAAATGAGTGAGAAAAAGAAAAAGAAAGAGAAAGAAATGAGTGAGAAAAAGAAAAAGAAAGAAAGAATGGCTTAATGAGAAAGAAAGAAATGAGTGAGAAAAAGAAAAAAAATGGAGTAATGAGAAAAAAGAAATGAGTGAGAAAAGAAAGAAAGAAATGAGTGAGAAAAGAAAGAAAGAATGGATTAATGAGAAAGAAAGGAGTGAGAAATGAAAAAAAGAAAAAGATATGAGTGAGAAAAGAAAGAAAGAAAAATGGAGTAATGAGAAAAAAAAGAAATGAGTGAGAAAACAAAAAGAAAGAAAGAGAATGAAAGAACGGACTAATGAGAAAGAAAGAAAGAAAGAAAGAAACCAATGAATGAGAGATGAAAGAAAGAAAGAAAGATGAGTGAGAAAAAGAAAGAAAGAAAATGGAGTAATGAGAAAGAAAGAAATCAGTGAGAAAAGAAAGAAATGAGTGAGAAAAGAAAGAAAGAAATGAGTGAGAAAAGAAAGAAAGAAAGAAAAATGAGTGAGAAAAAGAAAGAATGGACTAATGAAAAAGAAAGAAAGGAAGAAAGGGATGAGTGGGGAAGAAAGGGGTGAGTGGGGAAGAAAGGAAGAAAGGGGTGAGTGGGGAAGAAAGGAAAAAAGGGGTGAGTGGGGAAGAAAGGAAAAAAGGGGTGAGTGGGGAAGAAAGGATGAGTGGGGAAGAAAGGAAGAAAGGGGTGAGTGGGGAAGAAAGGGGTGAGTGGGGAAGAAAGGAAGAAAGGGATGAGGGGGGAAGAAAGGAAGAAAAGGGGTGAGTGGGGAAGAAAGGGGTGAGTGGGGAAGAAAGGAAGAAAGGGATGAGGGGGGAAGAAAGGAAGAAAGGGGTGAGTGGGGAAGAAAGGGATGAGGGGGGAAGAAAGGAAGAAAGGGATGAGTGGGGAAGAAAGGGGTGAGTGGGGAAGAAAGGAAGAAAGGGATGAGTGGGGAAGAAAGGGATGAGTGGGGAAGAAAGGGGTGAGTGGGGAAGAAAGGAAGAAAGGGATGAGGGGGGAAGAAAGGAAGAAAGGGATGAGTGGGGAAGAAAGGGATGAGTGGGGAAGAAAGGGATGAGTGGGGAAGAAAGGAAGAAAGGGGTGAGTGGGGAAGGGGGAAAGGGAGGAATCAGGAAGCCAGCAAGCCAGGGACGATCTGTATCCACAGCCCCCCCCACTCTATCCCCCCTTGCTCCTCCCAGGCTCTCACCCCCCCTTCCCTCAGCCCCCCCCGGATCACAGACCCTCCCCCCCCCGCTCCCCAACTCACCCGTGGGCACAAAACCGCCTCCGAGCCCCGCGAGCAGCATCCAGAGCTGGCAGCAGACCTGGGGGGGAGCAGGGGAACGGCTGAGCGGGGGGGGGGGGGGGATGCAGCCGCTTCTGGGGTGGAGCAGCGACAATCGCCTCCCCCGCCCCGCTCCCTGCCCCACGGCGCCCCCTGCTGCTCCTGCTCCGCTCCCTGCCCCACGGCGCCCCCTGCTGCTCCTGCTCCGCTCCCTGCCCCACGGCGCCCCCTGCTGCCCCCGCTCCGCTCCCTGCCCCACGGCGCCCCCTGCTGCCCCCGCCCCACTCCCTGCCCCACGGCGCCCCCTGCTGCCCCCGCCCCGCTCCCTGCCCCACGGCGCCCCCTGCTGCTCCTGCTCCGCTCCCTGCCCCACGGCGCCCCCTGCTGCTCCTGCTCCGCTCCCTGCCCCACGGCGCCCCCTGCTGCCCCCGCTCCGCTCCCTGCCCCACGGCGCCCCCTGCTGCCCCCGCCCCACTCCCTGCCCCACGGCGCCCCCTGCTGCCCCGCCCCGCTCCCTGCCCCACGGCGCCCCCTGCTGCGCCTGCTCCGCTCCCTGCCCCACGGCGCCCCCTGCTGCCCCCGCCCCGCTCCCTGCCCCACGGCGCCCCCTGCTGCCCCCTGCCCCACGGCGCCCCCTGCTGCCCCCGCCCTGCTCCCTGCCCCACGGCGCCCCCTGCTGCCCCCGCCCCGCTCCCTGCCCCACGGCGCCCCCTGCTGCCCCCGCCCCGCTCCCTGCCCCACGGCGCCCCCTGCTGCCCCCGCCCCGCTCCTTGCCCCACGGCGCCCCCTGCTGCCCCCGCCCCGCTCCCTGCCCCATGGCGCCCCCTGCTGCCCCCGCCACGCTCCCTGCCCCATGGCGCCCCCTGCTGCCCCCGCCCCGCTCCCTGCCCCACGGCGCCCCCTGCTGCGCCTGCTCCGCTCCCTGCCCCACGGCGCCCCCTGCTGCCCCCACCCCGCTCCTTGCCCCACGGCGCCCCCTGCTGGCCCCGCCCTGCTCCCTGCCCCACGGCGGCCCCTGCTGCCCCCGCCCCGCTCCCTGCCCCACGGCATCCCCTAGTGCCCCATGGGGCCAGCACTGCCTGCCGGGGGGAGAGCGCCCCCTGCTGAGCCCCCTGCCCCACGGCACCCCTAGGGCCAGCCCTGCCTGCCAGGGGAGAGCGCCCCCTGCTGAGCCCCCCGCCCCGCTCCCTGCCCCACGGCGCCCCCTAGCGTCACCCACCACCATCACGATCTTCAGGGCGAGCTGCACCAGCAGGGTCAGCGCCACCAGCAGGATGACCGTGTCCTGAACGTCCAGGCAGCAGGGGCCGGAGACGGGGCACCCGGGGCAGGGGGTCTCCCCCATCGGAGAGGGGGTGGGGCCGGGAGCCTGCGAGCCGGGCCCTGCATCCCTGCCCCCCACCCTGCTGGCACAGCTGACTGGGGGCCGCGGGCCGGGGGGCGCCGGGGAGCCCCGGCCGGGGCCATTGTGAGGCGGTTCCCGGGGCAGCCTGCAGGGGGAGACAGACCCCCATTGTGACACGCTGGGGGGCGGGGCTTGTTG
>JBAIAC010000636.1:0-55000 GCA_037349315.1 Chelydra serpentina
CCATTGTGAGCCGGAGGCGGGGCAGCTCATGGGGGCGGGGCTCTGGCTCCATTGGGAGCCGGGGGCGGGGCAGCTCCTGGGGGCGGGGCTCTGGCACAGAGCGGGGACGGGGCAGCTCCTGCGGGCGGGGCTCTGGCATAGCCCGGGAGCGGGGCAGCTCCTGAGGGCGGGACTCTGGCACAAAGCGGGGACGGGGCAGGTCCTGGGGACGGGGCTCTGGCACAGCCCGGGGGCGGGGCATCTCCTGGGGGTGGTGCTCTGGCTCCATTGTGAGCCAGGGACGGGGCAGCTCCTGGGGGCGGGGCTCTGGCTCCATTGCGAGCCGGGGGCGGGGCATCTCCTGCTCTGGCACAGCCCGGGGGCGAGGCAGCTCCTGGGGGCGGGGCTCTGGCTCCATGGGGAGCCGGGGGCGGGGCAGCTCCTGTGGGCAGGGCTCTGGCACAGAGCGGGGACGGGGTAGCTCCTGGGGGCGGGGCTCAGGCACAGGCCGGGAGCGGGCAGCTCCTGGGGGCGGGGCTCAGGCTCCATTGTGAGCCGGGGGCGGGGCACCGCATGGGGGCGGGGCTCTGGCACAGCCCGGAGGCGGGGCAGTTCCTGGGGGCGGGGCTATGGCAGAGAGAGGGGACGGGGCAGCTCCTGGGGGTGGGGCTCTGGCATAGCCCGGGGGCGGGGCAGCTCCTGGGGGCGGGACTCTGCCACAAAGCGGGGACGGGGCAGCTCCTGGGGGCGGGGCTCTGGCACAGCCCGGGGGCGGTGCTCTGGCTTTATTGTGAGCCAGGGGCGGGGCAGCTCCTGGGGGCGGGGTCTGGCTCCATTGTGAGCCGGGGGCGGGGCAGCTCCTGGGGGCTGTGCTCTGGCTCCATTGTAAGCCGGGGTCTGGCACAGCCCGAGATCGGGGCAGCTCCTGGGGGCGGGGCTCTGGCCAGCGCGGGGGCGGGGCATCTCCTGGGGGCGGGGGCATCTCCTGGGGGCGGGTTTCTGGCTCCATTGTGAGCCGGAGGCGGGGCAGCTCCTGGGGACGGGGCTCTGGGTCAGCCCGGGGGCAGGGCAGCTCCTGGGGGCGGGGCATCTCCTGGGTGCGGGGCTCTGGCTCCATTGTGAGCCGGGGTCGGGGCAGCTCCTGGGGGCGGGGCTCTGGCACAGCCCGGGGGCGGGGCAGCTCCTGGGGGCGGGGCTCTGGCACAAAGTGGGGACGGGCCAGCTCCTGGGGGGCGGGGCTCTGGCATAGCACGGGGGCGGGGCAGCTCCTGGGGGCGGGACTCTGGCACAAAGCGGGGACGGGGCAGCTCCTGGGGCGGGGCTCTGGCTCCATTGTGAGCCAGGGGCGGGCCGCTCCTGGGGGTGGGGCTCTGGCTCCATTGGGAGCCGGGGGCGGGGCAGCTCTTGGGGGCGGGCTCTGGCACAGAGCGGGGACGGGGCAGCTCCTGGGGGCTGTGCTCTGGCTCCATTGTGAGCCGGGGTCCGGGGCAGCTCCTGGGGGCTGTGCTCTGGCTCCATTGTGAGCCGGGGTCGGGGCAGCTCCTGGGGGCGGGGCTCTGGCACAGCCCGGGGGCGGGGCAGCTCCTGGGGGCGGGGCTCTGGCTCCATTGGGAGCCGCGGGCGGGGGCAGCTTCTGGTGGCGGGGCTCTGGCACAGAGCGGGGACGGGGCAGCTCATGGGGGTGGGGCTCTGGCATAGCACGGGGGCGGGGCAGCTCCTGGGGGCGGGGCTCTGGCACAAAGTGGGGACGGGGCAGCTCCTGGGGGCGGGGCTCTGGCAAAGCACGGGGGCGGGGCAGCTCCTGGGGGCGGGACTGTGGCACAGAGCGGGGGCGGGTCAGCTCCTGGGGGCGGGGCTCTGGCACAGCCCGAGATTGGGGCAGCTCCTGGGGGCGGGGCTCTGGCCCAGAGCGGGGACGGGGCAGCTCCTGGGGGCGGGGCTCTGGCACAGCTCGGGGGCGGGGCAGCTCCTGGGGGCGGGGCTCTGGCACAGCCCGAGATCGGGGCAGCTCCTGGGGGCGGGGCTCTGGCCCAGCGCGGGGGCGGGGCATCTCCTGGGGGCGGGGCATCTCCTTGGGGCGAGTTTCTGGCTCCATTGTGAGCCGGAGGCGGGGCAGCTCCTGGGGGCGGGGCTCTGGGTCAGCCCGGAGGCAGGGCAGCTCCTGGGGGCGGGTTTCTGGGTCCATTGTGAGCCGGAGGCGGGGCAGCTCCTGGGGGCGGGGCTCTGGGTCAGCCCCGGGGCAGGGCAGCTCCTGGGGGCGGGGCAGCTCCTGGGGGCGGGGCTCTGGCTCCATTGTGAGCCAGGGGCGGGCCGCTTCTGGGGGTGGGGTTCTGGCTCCATTGGGAGCCGGGGGCGGGGCAGCTCTTGGGGGCGGGGCTCTGGCATTGGGAGCCGGGGGCGGGGCATCTCCTGGGGGCGGGGCTCTGGCACAGCCCGGGGGCGGTGCTCTGGCTCCATTGTGAGCCAGGGGCGGGGCAGCTCCTGGGGCGTGGCTCTGGCTCCATTGTGAGCCGGGGGCGGGGCAGCTCCTGGGGGCAGGGCTCTGGCACAGCCGGGGGGCGGGGCATCTCCTGGGGGCGGGGCTCTGGCTCCATTGGGAGCCGGGGGCGGGGCAGCTCTTGGGGCGGGGCTCTGGCACAGAGCGGGGATGGGGCAGCTCCTGGGGGCGGGGCTCTGGCTCCATTGGGAGCCGCGGGCGGGGCAGCTCCTGGGGGCGGGGCTCTGGCATAGCACGGGGGCGGGGCAGCGCCTGGGGGCGGGGCTCTGGCTCCATTGGGAGCCAGGGTCAGGGCAGCTCCTGGGGGCGGGGCTCTGGCACAGCCCGGGGACGGGGCAGCTCCTGGGGGCGGGGCTCTGGCTCCATTGGGAGCCGCGGGCGGGGCAGCTTCTGGTGGCGGGGCTCTGGCACAGAGCGGGGACGGGGCAGCTCATGGGGGTGGGGCTCTGGCCCAGCCCGGGTGCGGGGCAGCTCCTGGGGGCGGAGCTCAGTCTCCATTGTGAGCCGGGGGCGGGGTAGCTCCTGGGGGCAGGGCTCTGGCACAGCCCGGGGGCGGGGTAGCTCTGGGGGCGGGGCTCTGGCATAGCACGGGGGCGGGGCAGCTCCTGGTGGCGGGACTCTGGCTCCATTGTGAGCCAGGGGCGGGGCAGCTCCTGGGGGCGGGGCTCTGGCTCCATTGTGAGCCGGGGGCGGGGCAGCTCCTGGGGGCGGGGCTCTGGCTCCATTGTGAGCCAGGGGCGGGGCAGCTCCTGGGGGCTGTGCTCTGGCTCCATTGTGAGCCGGGGTCGGGGCAGCTCCTGGGGGCTGTGCTCTGGCTCCATTGTGAGCCGGGGTCGGCGCAGCTCCTGGGGGCGGGGCTCTGGCACAGCCCGGGGGCGGGGCAGCTCCTGGGGGCGGGGCTCTGGATCCATTGGGAGCCGCGGGCGGGCAGCTTCTGGTGGCGGGGCTCTGGCACAGAGCGGGGACGGGCAGCTCATGGGGGTGGGGCTCTGGCATAGCACGGGGGCGGGGCAGCTCCTGGGGGCGGGGCTCTGCCGCAAAGTGGGGACGGGCCAGCTCCTGGGGGCGGGGCTCTGGCATAGCACGGGGGCGGGGCAGCGCCTGGGGGCGGGGCTCTGGCTCCATTGGGAGCCAGGGTCAGGGCAGCTCTGGGGGCGGGGCTATGGCACAGCCCGGGGACGGGGCAGCTCCTGGGGGCGGGGCTCTGGCTCCATTGGGAGCCGCGGGCGGGGCAGCTTCTGGTGGCGGGGCTCTGGCACAGAGCGGGGACGGGGCAGCTCATGGGGGTGGGGCTCTGGCCCAGCCCGGTGCGGGGCAGCTCCTGGGGGCGGAGCTCAGTCTCCATTGGAGCCGGGGGCGGGGTAGCTCCTGGGGGCAGGGCTCTGGCACAGCCCGGGGGCGGGGTAGCTCCTGGGGGCGGGGCTCTGGCATAGCACGGGGGCGGGGCAGCTCCTGATGGCGGGACTCTGGCTCCATTGTGAGCCAGGGGCGGGGCAGCTCCTGGGGGCGGGGCTCTGGCTCCATTGTGAGCCGGGGGCGGGGCAGCTCCTGGGGGCGGGGCTCTGGCTCCATTGTGAGCCGGGGGCGGGGCAGCTCCTGGGGGCTGTGCTCTGGCTCCATTGTGAGCCGGGGTCGGGGCAGCTCCTGGGGGCTGTGCTCTGGCTCCATTGTGAGCCGGGGTCGGCGCAGCTCCTGGGGGCGGGGCTCTGGCACAGCCCGGGGGCGGGGCAGCTCCTGGGGGCGGGGCTCTGGCTCCATTGGGAGCCGCGGGCGGGGCAGCTCTGGTGGCGGGGCTCTGGCACAGAGCGGGGACGGGGCAGCTCATGGGGGTGGGGCTCTGGCATAGCACGGGGGCGGGGCAGCTCCTGGGGGCGGGGCTCTGCCGCAAAGTGGGGACGGGGCAGCTCCTGGGGGCGGGGCTCTGGCATAGCACGGGGGCGGGGCAGCTCCTGGGGGCGGGACTGTGGCACAGAGCGGGGGCGGGTCAGCTCCTGGGGGCGGGGCTCTGGCACAGCCCGAGATCGGGGCAGCTCCTGGGGGCGGGGCTCTGGCCCAGAGCGGGGACGGGGCAGCTCCTGGGGCCGGGGCTCGGGCACAGCTCGGGGGCGGGGCAGCTCCTGGGGGCGGGGCTCTGGCACAGCCCGAGATCGGGGCAGCTCCTGGGGGCGGGGCTCTGGCCCAGCGCGGGGGCGGGGCATCTCCTGGGGGCGGGGCATCTCCTGGGGGCGAGTTTCTGGCTCCATTGTGAGCCGGAGGCGGGGCAGCCTCCTGGGGGCGGGGCTCTGGGTCAGCCCGGAGGCAGGGCAGCTCCTGGGGGCGGGTTTCTGGGTCCATTGTGAGCCGGAGGCGGGGCAGCTCCTGGGGGCGGGGCTCTGGGTCAGCCCCGGGGCAGGGCAGCTCCTGGGGGCGGGGCAGCTCCTGGGGGCGGGGCTCTGGCTCCATTGTGAGCCAGGGGCGGGGCCGCTTCTGGGGGTGGGGTTCTGGCTCCATTGGGAGCCGGGGGCGGGGCAGCTCTTGGGGGCGGGGCTCTGGCATTGGGAGCCGGGGGCGGGGCATCTCCCTGGGGGCGGGGCTCTGGCTCCATTGTGAGCCAGGGGCGGGGCAGCTCCTGGGGCGGGGCTCTGGCTCCATTGTGAGCCGGGGCGGGGCAGCTCCTGGGGGCAGGGCTCTGGCACAGCCGGGGGGCGGGGCATCTCCTGGGGGCGGGGCTCTGGCTCCCATTGGGAGCCGGGGAGGAGCAGCTCTTGGGGGCGGGGCTCTGGCACAGAGCGGGGATGGGGCAGCTCCTCGGGGCGGGGCTCTGGCTCCATTGGGAGCCGCGGGCGGGGCAGCTCCTGGGGGCGGGGCCTTTGGCACAAAGCGGGGACGGGGCAGCTCCTGGGGGCGGGTCTCTGGCATAGCACGGGGGCGGGGCAGCGCCTGGGGGCGGGGCTCTGGCTCCATTGGGAGCCAGGGTCAGGGCAGCTCCTGGGGGCGGGGCTCTGGCACAGCCCGGGGGCGGGCAGCTCCTGGGGGCGGGGCTCTGGCTCCATTGGGAGCCGCGGGCGGGGCAGCTTCTGGTGGCGGGGCTCTGGCACAGAGCGGGGACGGGGCAGCTCATGGGGGTGGGGCTCTGGCATAGCACGGGGCGGGGCAGCTCCTGGGGGCGGGGCTCTGGCTCCATGGGGAGCCGGGGCGTGGCAGCTCCTGGGGGCGGGGCTCTGGCACAGCTCGGGGGCGGGTCAGCTCCTGGGGGCGGGGCTCTGGCACAGCTCGAGATCGGGGCACCTCCTGGGGGCGGGGCTCTGGCCCAGCGCGGGGGCGGGGCATCTCCTGGGGGCGGGGCATCTCCTGGGGGCGGGTTTCTGGCTCCATTGTGAGCCGGAGGCGGGGCAGCTCCTGGGGGCGGGGCTCTGGGTCAGCCCCGGGGGCAGGGCAGCTCCTGGGGGCGGGGCATCTCCTGGGGGCGGGTTTCTGGGTCCATTGTGAGCCGGAGGCGGGGCAGCTCATGGGGGGCGGGGCTCTGGCTCCATTGGGAGCCGGGGGCGGGGCAGCTCCTGGGGGCGGGGCTCTGGCACAGAGCGGGGACGGGGCAGCTCCTGCGGGCGGGGCTCTGGCATAGCCCGGGAGCGGGGCAGCTCCTGAGGGCGGGACTCTGGCACAAAGCGGGGACGGGGCAGGTCCTGGGGACGGGGCTCTGGCACAGCCCGGGGGCGGGGCATCTCCTGGGGGTGGTGCTCTGGCTCCATTGTGAGCCAGGGACGGGGCAGCTCCTGGGGGCGGGGCTCTGGCTCCATTGCGAGCCGGGGGCGGGGCATCTCCTGGGGCGGGGCTCTGGCACAGCCCGGGGGCGAGGCAGCTCCTGGGGGCGGGGCTCTGGCTCCATGGGGAGCCGGGGGCGGGGCAGCTCCTGTGGGCAGGGCTCTGGCACAGAGCGGGGACGGGGTAGCTCCTGGGGGCGGGGCTCAGGCACAGGCCGGGAGCGGGGCAGCTCCTGGGGGCGGGCTCAGGCTCCATTGTGAGCCGGGGGCGGGGCACCGCATGGGGGCGGGGCTCTGGCACAGCCCGGAGGCGGGGCAGTTCCTGGGGGCGGGGCTATGGCAGAGAGAGGGGACGGGGCAGCTCCTGGGGGTGGGGCTCTGGCATAGCCCGGGGGCGGGGCAGCTCCTGGGGGCGGGACTCTGCCACAAAGCGGGGACGGGGCAGCTCCTGGGGGCGGGGCTCTGGCACAGCCCGGGGGCGGTGCTCTGGCTTTATTGTGAGCCAGGGGCGGGGCAGCTCCTGGGGGCGGGGCTCTGGCCCAGCCCGGGTGCGGGGCAGCTCCTGGGGGCGGAGCTCAGGCTCCATTGTGAGCCGGAGGCGGGGCAGCTCCTGGGGGCGGGACTCTGGGTCAGCCCCGGGGCAGGGCAGCTCCTGAGGGCGGGGCACCTCCTGGGGGCGGGGCTCTGGCTCCATTGTGAGCCAGGGGCGGGGCCGCTTCTGGGGGTGGGGTTCTGGCTCCATTGGGAGCCGGGGGCGGGGCAGCTCTTGGGGGCGGGGCTCTGGCATTGGGAGCCGGGGGCGGGGCATCTCCTGGGGGCGGGGCTCTGGCACAGCCCGGGGGCGGTGCTCTGGCTCCATTGTGAGCCAGGGGCGGGGCAGCTCCTCGGGCGTGGCTCTGGCTCCATTGTGAGCCGGGGGCGGGGCAGCTCCTGGGGGCAGGGCTCTGGCACAGCCGGGGGGCGGGGCATCTCCTGGGGCGGGGCTCTGGCTCCATTGGGAGCCGGGGGCGGGGCAGCTCTTGGGGGGCGGGGCTCTGGCACAGAGCGGGGACGGGGCAGCTCCTGGGGGCGGGGCTCTGGCTCCATTGGGAGCCGCGGGCGGGGCAGCTTCTGGTGGCGGGGCTCTGGCACAGAGCGGGGACGGGGCAGCTCATGGGGGTGGGGCTCTGGCATAGCACGGGGGCGGGGCAGCTCCTGGGGGCGGGGCTCTGGCACAAAGTGGGGACGGGGCAGCTCCTGGGGGCGGGGCTCTGGCATAGAACGGGGGCGGGGCAGCTCCTGGGGGCGGGGCTCTGGCACAGCTCGAGATCGGGGCAGCTCCTGGGGGCGGGGCTCTGGCCCAGCGCGGGGGCGGGGCATCTCTTGGGGGCGGGGCTCTGGCACAGCCAGGGGGCGGTGCATCTCCTGGGGGCGGTGCTCTGGCTCCATTGTGAGCCGGGGGCGGGGCAGCACCTGGGGGCAGGGCTCTGGCACAGCCCGGGGGCGGGGCAGCTCCTGGGGGCGGGGCTCTGGCTCCATTGTGAGCCGGGGGCGGGGCAGCTCCTGGGGGCGGGGCTCTGGCTCCATTGTGAGCCGGGGGCGGGGCAGCTCCTGGGGGCTGTGCTCTGGCTCCATTGTGAGCCGGGGTCGGGGCAGCTCCTGGGGGCTGTGCTCTGGCTCCATTGTGAGCCGGGGTCGGGGCAGCTCCTGGGGGCGGGGCTCTGGCACAGCCCGGGGGCGGGGCAGCTCCTGGGGGCGGGGCTCTGGCTCCATTGGGAGCCGCGGGCGGGGCAGCTTCTGGTGGCGGGGCTCTGGCACAGAGCGGGGACGGGGCAGCTCATGGGGGTGGGGCTCTGGCATAGCACGGGGGCGGGGCAGCTCCTGGGGGCGGGGCTCTGCCACAAAGTGGGGACGGGCCAGCTCCTGGGGGCGGGGCTCTGGCATAGCACGGGGGCGGGGCAGCTCCTGGGGGCGGGACTCTGGCACAGAGCGGGGGCGGGTCAGCTCCTGGGGGCGGGGCTCTGGCACAGCCCGAGATCGGGGCAGCTCCTGGGGGCGGGGCTCTGGCCCAGCGCGGGGACGGGGCAGCTCCTGGGGGCGGGGCTCTGGCAAAGCTCGGGGGCGGGGCAGGTCCTGGGGGCGTGGCTCTGGCACAGCCCGAGATCGGGGCAGCTCCTGGGGGCGGGGCTCTGGCCCAGCGCCGGGGCGGGGCATCTCCTGGGGGCGGGGCATCTCCTGGGGGCGGGTTTCTGGCTCCATTGTGAGCCGGAGGCGGGGCAGCTCCTGGGGACGGGGCTCTGGGTCAGCCCGAGGGCAGGGCAGCTCCTGGGGGCAGGGCTCTGGCTCCATTGTGAGCCAGGGGAGGGGCCGCTCCTGGGGGTGGGGCTCTGGCTCCATTGGGAGCCGGGGGCGGGGCAGCTCTTGGGGGCGGGGCTCTGGCACAGAGCGGGGACGGGGCAGCTCCTGGGGGCGGGGCTCTGGCACAGCCCGGGGGCGGGGCAGTGCCTGGGGGCGGGGCTCTGGCTCCATTGGGAGCCGGGCGCGGGGCAGCTCCTTCGGGCGGGGCTCTGGCACAGCGCGGGGGCGGAAGAGCTCCTGGGGGCGCGGCTCTGGCTCCATTGGGAGCCGGGGGCGGGGCAGCTCCTGGGGGCGGGGATATGGAAAAGTCCGGGGGCGGGGCAGCTCCTGCGGGCGGGGCTCTGGCTCCATTGGGAGCCGGGGGCGGGGCATCTCCTGGGGGCGGGGCTCTGGCACAGCCCGGGGGGGGGCAGCTCCTGGGAGCGGGGCTCTGGCTCCATTGTGAGCCAGGGGCGGGTCAACTCCTGGGGGCCGTGCTCTGGCACAGCCCCGGGCGGGGAAGCTCCTGGGGGCGGGGCTCTGGCTCTATTGGGAGCCGGGGGCGGGGCAGCTCCTGGGGGCGGGGCTCTGGCTCCATTGGGAGCCGGGGGCGGGACAGCTCCTGGGGGCAGGGCTCTGGCACAGAGCGGGGACGGGGTAGCTCCTGGGGGCGGGGCTCTGGCTCCATTGTGAGCCGGGGGCGGAGCAGCTCCTGGGGGCTGTGCTCTGGCTCCATTGTGAGCCGGGGTCGGGGCAGCTCCTGGGGGCTGTGCTCTGGCTCCATTGTGAGCCGGGGACGGGGCAGCTCCTGGGGGCGGGGCTCTGGCATAGCACGGGGGCGGGGCAGCTCCTGGGGGCGGGGCTCTGGCTCCATGGGGAGCCGGGGGCGTGGCAGCTCCTGGGGGCGGGGCTCTGGCACAGCTCGGGGGCGGGTCAGCTCCTGGGGGCGGGGCTCTGGCACAGCTCGAGATCGGGGCAGCTCCTGGGGGCGGGGCTCTGGCCCAGCGCGGGGGCGGGGCATCTCCTGGGGGCGGGGCATCTCCTGGGGGCGGGTTTCTGGCTCCATTGTGAGCCGGAGGCGGGGCAGCTCCTGGGGGCGGGGCTCTGGGTCAGCCCGGGGGCAGGGCAGCTCCTGGGGGCGGGGCATCTCCTGGGGGCGGGTTTCTGGGTCCATTGTGAGCCGGAGGCGGGGCAGCTCATGGGGGCGGGGCTCTGGCTCCATTGGGAGCCGGGGGCGGGGCAGCTCCTGGGGGCGGGGCTCTGGCACAGAGCGGGGACGGGGCAGCTCCTGCGGGCGGGGCTCTGGCATAGCCCGGGAGCGGGGCAGCTCCTGAGGGCGGGACTCTGGCACAAAGCGGGGACGGGGCAGGTCCTGGGGACGGGGCTCTGGCACAGCCCGGGGGCGGGGCATCTCCTGGGGGTGGTGCTCTGGCTCCATTGTGAGCCAGGGACGGGGCAGCTCCTGGGGGCGGGGCTCTGGCTCCATTGCGAGCCGGGGGCGGGGCATCTCCTGGGGGCGGGGCTCTGGCACAGCCCGGGGGCGAGGCAGCTCCTGGGGGCGGGGCTCTGGCTCCATGGGGAGCCGGGGGCGGGGCAGCTCCTGTGGGCAGGGCTCTGGCACAGAGCGGGGACGGGGTAGCTCCTGGGGGCGGGGCTCAGGCACAGGCCGGGAGCGGGGCAGCTCCTGGGGGCGGGGCTCAGGCTCCATTGTGAGCCGGGGGCGGGGCACCGCATGGGGGCGGGGCTCTGGCACAGCCCGGAGGCGGGGCAGTTCCTGGGGGCGGGGCTATGGCAGAGAGAGGGGACGGGGCAGCTCCTGGGGGTGGGGCTCTGGCATAGCCCGGGGGCGGGGCAGCTCCTGGGGGCGGGACTCTGCCACAAAGCGGGGACGGGGCAGCTCCTGGGGGCGGGGCTCTGGCACAGCCCGGGGGCGGTGCTCTGGCTTTATTGTGAGCCAGGGGCGGGACAGCTCCTGGGGGCGGGGTCTGGCTCCATTGTGAGCCGGGGGCGGGGCAGCTCCTGGGGGCGGGGCTCTGGCCCAGCCCGGGTGCGGGGCAGCTCCTGGGGGCGGAGCTCAGGCTCCATTGTGAGCCGGAGGCGGGGCAGCTCCTGGGGGCGGGGCTCTGGGTCAGCCCCGGGGCAGGGCAGCTCCTGAGGGCGGGGCAGCTCCTGGGGGCGGGGCTCTGGCTCCATTGTGAGCGAGGGGCGGGGCCGCTTCTGGGGGTGGGGTTCTGGCTCCATTGGGAGCCGGGGGCGGGGCAGCTCTTGGGGGCGGGGCTCTGGCATTGGGAGCCGGGGGCGGGGCATCTCCTGGGGGCGGGGCTCTGGCACAGCCCGGGGGCGGTGCTCTGGCTCCATTGTGAGCCAAGGGCGGGGCAGCTCCTGGGGCGTGGCTCTGGCTCCATTGTGAGCCGGGGGCGGGGCACCGCATGGGGGCGGGGCTCTGGCCCAGCCCGGGTGCGGGGCAGCTCCTGGGGGCGGAGCTCAGGCTCCATTGTGAGCCGGGGGCGGGGTAGCTCCTGGGGGCAGGGCTCTGGCACAGCCCGGGGGCGGGGTAGCTCCTGGGGGCGGGGCTCTGGCATAGCACGGGGGCGGGGCAGCTCCTGGTGGCGGGACTCTGGCTCCATTGTGAGCCAGGGGCGGGGCAGCTCCTGGGGGCGGGGCTCTGGCTCCATTGTGAGCCGGGGGTGGGGCAGCTCCTGGGGGCGGGGCTCTGGCTCCATTGTGAGCCGGGGGCGGGGCAGCTCCTGGGGGCGGGGCTCTGGCTCCATTGTGAGCCGCGGGCGGGGCAGCTCCTGGGGGCTGTGCTCTGGCTCCATTGTAAGCCGGGGTCGGGGCAGCTCCTGGGGGCGGGGCTCTGGCACAGCCCGGGGGCGGGGCAGCTCCTGGGGGCGGGGCTCTGGCTCCATTGGGAGCCGCGGGCGGGGCAGCTTCTGGTGGCGGGGCTCTGGCACAGAGCGGGGACGGGGCAGCTCATGGGGGTGGGGCTCTGGCATAGCACGGGGGCGGGGCAGCTCCTGGGGGCGGGGCTCTGCCACAAAGTGGGGACGGGCCAGCTCCTGGGGGCGGGGCTCTGGCATAGCACGGGGGCGGGGCAGCTCCTGGGGGCGGGACTCTGGCACAGAGCGGGGGCGGGTCAGCTCCTGGGGGCGGGGCTCTGGCAGAGCCCGAGATCGGGGCAGCTCCTGGGGGCGGGGCTCTGGCCCAGCGCGGGGACGGGGCAGCTCCTGGGGGCGGGGCTCTGGCAAAGCTCGGGGGCGGGGCAGGTCCTGGGGGCGGGGCTCTGGCACAGCCCGAGATCGGGGCAGCTCCTGGGGGCGGGGCTCTGGCCCAGCGCGGGGGCGGGGCATCTCCTGGGGGCGGGGCATCTCCTGGGGGCGGGTTTCTGGCTCCATTGTGAGCCGGAGGCGGGGCAGCTCCTGGGGACGGGGCTCTGGGTCAGCCCGGGGGCAAGGCAGCTCCTGGGGGCGGGGCATCTCCTGGGTGCGGGGCTCTGGCTCCATTGTGAGCCGGGGTCGGGGCAGCTCCTGGGGGCGGGGCTCTGGCACAGCCCGGGGGCGGGGCAGCTCCTGGGGGCGGGGCTCTGGCACAAAGTGGGGACGGGCCAGCTCCTGGGGGGCGGGGCTCTGGCATAGCACGGGGGCGGGGCAGCTCCTGGGGGCGGGACTCTGGCACAAAGCGGGGACGGGGCAGCTCCTGGGGGCGGGGCTCTGGCTCCATTGTGAGCCAGGGGCGGGGCCGCTCCTGGGGGTGGGGCTCTGGCTCCATTGGGAGCCGGGGGCGGGGCAGCTCTTGGGGGCGGGGCTCTGGCACAGAGCGGGGACGGGGCAGCTCCTGGGGGCTGTGCTCTGGCTCCATTGTGAGCCGGGGTCGGGGCAGCTCCTGGGGGCTGTGCTCTGGCTCCATTGTGAGCCGGGGTCGGGGCAGCTCCTGGGGGCGGGGCTCTGGCACAGCCCGGGGGCGGGGCAGCTCCTGGGGGCGGGGCTCTGGCTCCATTGGGAGCCGCGGGCGGGGCAGCTTCTGGTGGCGGGGCTCTGGCACAGAGCGGGGACGGGGCAGCTCATGGGGGTGGGGCTCTGGCATAGCACGGGGGCGGGGCAGCTCCTGGGGGCGGGGCTCTGGCACAAAGTGGGGACGGGGCAGCTCCTGGGGGCGGGGCTCTGGCAAAGCACGGGGGCGGGGCAGCTCCTGGGGGCGGGACTGTGGCACAGAGCGGGGGCGGGTCAGCTCCTGGGGGCGGGGCTCTGGCACAGCCCGAGATTGGGGCAGCTCCTGGGGGCGGGGCTCTGGCCCAGAGCGGGGACGGGGCAGCTCCTGGGGGCGGGGCTCTGGCACAGCTCGGGGGCGGGGCAGCTCCTGGGGGCGGGGCTCTGGCACAGCCCGAGATCGGGGCAGCTCCTGGGGGCGGGGCTCTGGCCCAGCGCGGGGGCGGGGCATCTCCTGGGGGCGGGGCATCTCCTTGGGGCGAGTTTCTGGCTCCATTGTGAGCCGGAGGCGGGGCAGCTCCTGGGGGCGGGGCTCTGGGTCAGCCCGGAGGCAGGGCAGCTCCTGGGGGCGGGTTTCTGGGTCCATTGTGAGCCGGAGGCGGGGCAGCTCCTGGGGGCGGGGCTCTGGGTCAGCCCCGGGGCAGGGCAGCTCCTGGGGGCGGGGCAGCTCCTGGGGGCGGGGCTCTGGCTCCATTGTGAGCCAGGGGCGGGGCCGCTTCTGGGGGTGGGGTTCTGGCTCCATTGGGAGCCGGGGGCGGGGCAGCTCTTGGGGGCGGGGCTCTGGCATTGGGAGCCGGGGGCGGGGCATCTCCTGGGGGCGGGGCTCTGGCACAGCCCGGGGGCGGTGCTCTGGCTCCATTGTGAGCCAGGGGCGGGGCAGCTCCTGGGGCGTGGCTCTGGCTCCATTGTGAGCCGGGGGCGGGGCAGCTCCTGGGGGCAGGGCTCTGGCACAGCCGGGGGGCGGGGCATCTCCTGGGGGCGGGGGCTCTGGCTCCATTGGGAGCCGGGGGCGGGGCAGCTCTTGGGGGCGGGGCTCTGGCACAGAGCGGGGATGGGGCAGCTCCTGGGGGCGGGGCTCTGGCTCCATTGGGAGCCGCGGGCGGGGCAGCTCCTGGGGGCGGGGCTCTGGCATAGCACGGGGGCGGGGCAGCGCCTGGGGGCGGGGCTCTGGCTCCATTGGGAGCCAGGGTCAGGGCAGCTCCTGGGGGCGGGGCTCTGGCACAGCCCGGGGACGGGGCAGCTCCTGGGGGCGGGGCTCTGGCTCCATTGGGAGCCGCGGGCGGGGCAGCTTCTGGTGGCGGGGCTCTGGCACAGAGCGGGGACGGGGCAGCTCATGGGGGTGGGGCTCTGGCCCAGCCCGGGTGCGGGGCAGCTCCTGGGGGCGGAGCTCAGTCTCCATTGTGAGCCGGGGGCGGGGTAGCTCCTGGGGGCAGGGCTCTGGCACAGCCCGGGGGCGGGGTAGCTCCTGGGGGCGGGGCTCTGGCATAGCACGGGGGCGGGGCAGCTCCTGGTGGCGGGACTCTGGCTCCATTGTGAGCCAGGGGCGGGGCAGCTCCTGGGGGCGGGGCTCTGGCTCCATTGTGAGCCGGGGGCGGGGCAGCTCCTGGGGGCGGGGCTCTGGCTCCATTGTGAGCCAGGGGCGGGGCAGCTCCTGGGGGCTGTGCTCTGGCTCCATTGTGAGCCGGGGTCGGGGCAGCTCCTGGGGGCTGTGCTCTGGCTCCATTGTGAGCCGGGGTCGGCGCAGCTCCTGGGGGCGGGGCTCTGGCACAGCCCGGGGGCGGGGCAGCTCCTGGGGGCGGGGCTCTGGCTCCATTGGGAGCCGCGGGCGGGCAGCTTCTGGTGGCGGGGCTCTGGCACAGAGCGGGGACGGGGCAGCTCATGGGGGTGGGGCTCTGGCATAGCACGGGGGCGGGGCAGCTCCTGGGGGCGGGGCTCTGCCGCAAAGTGGGGACGGGCCAGCTCCTGGGGGCGGGGCTCTGGCATAGCACGGGGGCGGGGCAGCGCCTGGGGGCGGGGCTCTGGCTCCATTGGGAGCCAGGGTCAGGGCAGCTCCTGGGGGCGGGGCTATGGCACAGCCCGGGGACGGGGCAGCTCCTGGGGGCGGGGCTCTGGCTCCATTGGGAGCCGCGGGCGGGGCAGCTTCTGGTGGCGGGGCTCTGGCACAGAGCGGGGACGGGGCAGCTCATGGGGGTGGGGCTCTGGCCCAGCCCGGGTGCGGGGCAGCTCCTGGGGGCGGAGCTCAGTCTCCATTGTGAGCCGGGGGCGGGGTAGCTCCTGGGGGCAGGGCTCTGGCACAGCCCGGGGGCGGGGTAGCTCCTGGGGGCGGGGCTCTGGCATAGCACGGGGGCGGGGCAGCTCCTGATGGCGGGACTCTGGCTCCATTGTGAGCCAGGGGCGGGGCAGCTCCTGGGGGCGGGGCTCTGGCTCCATTGTGAGCCGGGGGCGGGGCAGCTCCTGGGGGCGGGGCTCTGGCTCCATTGTGAGCCGGGGGCGGGGCAGCTCCTGGGGGCTGTGCTCTGGCTCCATTGTGAGCCGGGGTCGGGGCAGCTCCTGGGGGCTGTGCTCTGGCTCCATTGTGAGCCGGGGTCGGCGCAGCTCCTGGGGGCGGGGCTCTGGCACAGCCCGGGGGCGGGGCAGCTCCTGGGGGCGGGGCTCTGGCTCCATTGGGAGCCGCGGGCGGGGCAGCTTCTGGTGGCGGGGCTCTGGCACAGAGCGGGGACGGGGCAGCTCATGGGGGTGGGGCTCTGGCATAGCACGGGGGCGGGGCAGCTCCTGGGGGCGGGGCTCTGCCGCAAAGTGGGGACGGGCCAGCTCCTGGGGGCGGGACTCTGGCACAGAGCGGGGGCGGGTCAGCTCCTGGGGGCGGGGCTCTGGCACAGCCCGAGATCGGGGCAGCTCCTGGGGGCGGGGCTCTGGCCCAGCGCGGGGACGGGGCAGCTCCTGGGGGCGGGGCTCTGGCAAAGCTCGGGGGCGGGGCAGCTCCTGGGGGCGGGGCTCTGGCACAGCCCGAGATCGGGGCAGCTCCTGGGGGCGGGGCTCTGGGTCAGCCCGGGGGCAGGGCAGCTCCTGGGGGCGGGGCATCTCCTGGGGGCGGGTTTCTGGGTCCATTGTGAGCCGGAGGCGGGGCAGCTCCTGGGGGCGGGGCTCTGGGTCAGCCCCGGGGCAGGGCAGCTCCTGGGGGCGGGACTCTGGCACAAAGCGGGGACGGGGCAGCTCCTGGGGGCGGGGCTCTGGCTCCATTGTGAGCCAGGGGCGGGGCCGCTTCTGGGGGTGGGGCTCTGGCTCCATTGGAGCCGGGGGCGGGGCAGCTCTTGGGGGCGGGGCTCTGGCTCCATTGTGAGCCAGGGGCGGGGCCGCTTCTTGGGGTGGGGCTCTGGCTCCATTGGGAGCCAGGGGCGGGGCAGCTCCTGGGGCGGGGCTCTGGCTCCATTGTGAGCCGGGGGCAGGGCAGCTCCTGGGGGCAGGGCTCTGGCACAGCCGGGGGGCGGGGCATCTCCTGGGGGCGGGGGTCTGGCTCCATTGGGAGCCGGGGGCGGGGCAGCTCTTGGGGGCGGGGCTCTGGCACAGAGCGGGGATGGGGCAGCTCCTGGGGGCGGGGCTCTGGCTCCATTGGGAGCCGGGGGCGGGGCAGCTCTTGGGGGTGGGGCTCTGGCACAGAGCGGGGATGGGGCAGCTCCTGGGGGCTGGGTTCTGGCACAGAGCGAGGACGGGGCAGCTCATGGGGGTGGGGCTCTGGCATAGCACGGGGGCGCGGCAGCTCCTGGGGGCGGGACTCTGCCACAAAGCGGGGACGGGGCAGCTCCTGGGGGCGGGGCTCTGGCACAGCCCGGGGGCGGTGCTCTGGCTTTATTGTGAGCCAGGGCCGGGGCAGCTCCTGGGGGCGGGGTCTGGCTCCATTGTGAGCCGGGGGCGGGGCAGCTCCTGGGGGCGGGGCTCTGGCCCAGCCCGGGTGCGGGGCAGCTCCTGGGGGCGGAGCTCAGTCTCCATTGTGAGCCGGGGGCGGGGTAGCTCCTGGGGGCAGGGCTCTGGCACAGCCCGGGGGCGGGGTAGCTCCTGGGGGCGGGGCTCTGGCATAGCACGGGGGCGGGGCAGCTCCTGGTGGCGGGGCTCTGGCTCCATTGTGAGCCAGGGGCGGGGCAGCTCCTGGGGGCGGGGCTCTGGCTCCATTGTGAGCCGGGGGAGGGGCAGCTCCTGGGGGCGGGGCTCTGGCTCCATTGTGAGCCGGGGGCGGGGCAGCTCCTGGGGGCTGTGCTCTGGCTCCATTGTGAGCCGGGGTCGGGGCAGCTCCTGGGGGCTGTGCTCTGGCTCCATTGTGAGCCGGGGGAGGGGCAGCTCCTGGGGGCGGGGCTCTGGCTCCATTGTGAGCCGGGGGCGGAGCAGCTCCTGGGGGCTGTGCTCTGGCTCCATTGTGAGCCGGGGTCGGGGCAGCTCCTGGGGGCTGTGCTCTGGCTCCATTGTGAGCCGGGGACGGGGCAGCTCCTGGGGGCGGGGCTCTGGCATAGCACGGGGGCGGGGCAGCTCCTGGGGGCGGGGCTCTGGCTCCATGGGGAGCCGGGGGCGTGGCAGCTCCTGGGGCGGGGCTCTGGCACAGCTCGGGGGCGGGGCAGCTCCTGGGGGCGGGGCTCTGGCACAGCTCGAGATCGGGGCAGCTCCTGGGGGCGGGGCTCTGGCCCAGCGCGGGGGCGGGGCATCTCCTGGGGGCGGGGCATCTCCTGGGGGCGGGTTTCTGGCTCCATTGTGAGCCGGAGGCGGGGCAGCTCCTGGGGGCGGGGCTCTGGGTCAGCCCGGGGCAGGGCAGCTCCTGGGGGCGGGGCATCTCCTGGGGGCGGGTTTCTGGGTCCATTGTGAGCCGGAGGCGGGGCAGCTCATGGGGGCGGGGCTCTGGCTCCATTGGGAGCCGGGGGCGGAGCAGCTCCTGGGGGCGGGGCTCTGGCACAGAGCGGGGACGGGGCAGCTTCTGCAGGCGGGGCTCTGGCATAGCCGGGAGCGGGGCAGCTCCTGAGGGCGGGACTCTGGCACAAAGCGGGGACGGGGCAGGTCCTGGGGACGGGGCTCTGGCACAGCCCGGGGGCGGGGCATCTCCTGGGGGTGGTGCTCTGGCTCCATTGTGAGCCAGGGACGGGGCAGCTCCTGGGGGCGGGGCTCTGGCTCCATTGCGAGCCGGGGGCGGGGCATCTCCTGGGGGCGGGGCTCTGGCACAGGCCGGGGGCGAGGCAGCTCCTGGGGGCGGGGCTCTGGCTCCATGGGGAGCCGGGGGCGGGGCAGCTCCTGTGGGCAGGGCTCTGGCACAGAGCGGGGACGGGGTAGCTCCTGGGGGCGGGGCTCAGGCACAGGCCGGGAGCGGGGCAGCTCCTGGGGGCGGGGCTCAGGCTCCATTGTGAGCCGGGGGCGGGGCACCGCATGGGGGCGGGGCTCTGGCACAGCCCGGAGGCGGGGCAGTTCCTGGGGGCGGGGCTATGGCAGAGAGAGGGGACGGTGCAGCTCCTGGGGGTGGGGCTCTGGCATAGCCCGGGGGCGGGGCAGCTCCTGGGGGCGGGACTCTGCCACAAAGCGGGGACGGGGCAGCTCCTGGGGGCGGGGCTCTGGCACAGCCCGGGGGCGGTGCTCTGGCTTTATTGTGAGCCAGGGGCGGGGCAGCTCCTGGGGGCGGGGCTCTGGCCCAGCCCGGGTGCGGGGCAGCTCCTGGGGGCGGAGCTCAGGCTCCATTGTGAGCCGGAGGCGGGGCAGCTCCTGGGGGCGGGACTCTGGGTCAGCCCCGGGGCAGGGCAGCTCCTGAGGGCGGGGCAGCTCCTGGGGGCGGGGCTCTGGCTCCATTGTGAGCCAGGGGCGGGGCCGCTTCTGGGGGTGGGGTTCTGGCTCCATTGGGAGCCGGGGGCGGGGCAGCTCTTGGGGGCGGGGCTCTGGCATTGGGAGCCGGGGGCGGGGCATCTCCTGGGGGCGGGGCTCTGGCACAGCCCGGGGGCGGTGCTCTGGCTCCATTGTGAGCCAGGGGCGGGGCAGCTCCTGGGGCGTGGCTCTGGCTCCATTGTGAGCCGGGGGCGGGGCAGCTCCTGGGGGCAGGGCTCTGGCACAGCCGGGGGGCGGGGCATCTCCTGGGGGCGGGGCTCTGGCTCCATTGGGAGCCGGGGGCGGGGCATCTCTTGGGGGCGGCGCTCTGGCACAGAGCGGGGACGGGGCAGCTCCTGGGGGCGGGGCTCTGGCTCCATTGGGAGCCGCGGGCGGGGCAGCTTCTGGTGGCGGGGCTCTGGCACAGAGCGGGACGGGGCAGCTCATGGGGGTGGGGCTCTGGCATAGCACGGGGGCGGGGCAGCTCCTGGGGGCGGGGCTCTGGCACAAAGTGGGGACGGGGCAGCTCCTGGGGGCGGGGCTCTGGCATAGAACGGGGGCGGGGCAGCTCCTGGGGGCGGGCTCTGGCACAGCTCGAGATCGGGGCAGCTCCTGGGGGCGGGGCTCTGGCCCAGCGCGGGGGCGGGGCATCTCCTGGGGGCGGGGCTCTGGCACAGCCAGGGGGGCGGTGCATCTCCTGGGGGCGGTGCTCTGGCTCCATTGTGAGCCGGGGGCGGGGCAGCACCTGGGGGCAGGGCTCTGGCACAGCCCGGGGGGCGGGGCAGCTCCTGGGGGCGGGGCTCTGGTTCCATTAGGAGCCACGGGCGGGGCAGCTCCTGGGGGCGGGGCTCTGGCTCCATTGGGAGCCGCGGGCGGGCAGCTCCTGGGGGCGGGGCTCTGGCACAGAGCGGGGACGGGGCATCTCATGGGGGTGGGGCTCTTGCATAGCCCGGGGGCGTGGCAGCTTCTGGGGGCGAGACTCTGGCACAAAGCCGGGAAAGGGGCAGCTCCTGGGGGCGGGGCTCTGGCATAGCCCGGGAGCGGGGCAGCTCCTGGGGGCGGGGCTCTGGCACAGCCCGGTGGCGGGGCATCTCCTGGGGGTGGTGCTCTGGCTCCATTGTGAGCCAGGGACGGGGCAGCTCCTGGGGGCGGGGCTCTGGCTCCATGGGGAGCCGGGGGCATGGCAGCTCCTGGGGGCGGGGCTCTGGCTCCTTTGCGAGCCGGGGGCGGGGCATCTCCTGGGGGCGGGGCTCTGGCACAGCCCGGGGCGAGGCAGCTCCTGGGGGCAGGGCTCTGGCTCCATGGGGAGCCGGGGGCGGGGCAGCTCCTGTGGGCAGGGCTCTGGCACAGAGCGGGGACGGGGTAGCTCCTGGGGGCGGGGCTCAGGCACAGGCCGGGAGCGGGGCAGCTCCTGGGGGCGGAGCTCAGGCTCCATTGTGAGCCGGGGGCGGGGTAGCTCCTGGGGGCAGGGCTCTGGCACAGCCCGGGGGCGGGGTAGCTCCTGGGGGCGGGGCTCTGGCATAGCACGGGGGCGGGGCAGCTCCTGGTGGCGGGACTCTGGCTCCATTGTGAGCCAGGGGCGGGGCAGCTCCTGGGGGCGGGGCTCTGGCTCCATTGTGAGCCGGGGGTGGGGCAGCTCCTGGGGGCGGGGCTCTGGCTCCATTGTGAGCCGGGGGCGGGGCAGCTCCTGGGGGCGGGGCTCTGGCTCCATTGTGAGCCGGGGGCGGGGCAGCTCCTGGGGGCTGTGCTCTGGCTCCATTGTGAGCCGGGGTCGGGGCAGCTCCTGGGGGCTGTGCTCTGGCTCCATTGTGAGCCGGGGTCGGGGCAGCTCCTGGGGGCGGGGCTCTGGCACAGCCCGGGGGCGGGGCAGCTCCTGGGGGCGGGGCTCTGGCTCCATTGGGAGCCGCGGGCGGGGCAGCTTCTGGTGGCGGGGCTCTGGCACAGAGCGGGGACGGGGCAGCTCATGGGGGTGGGGCTCTGGCATAGCACGGGGGCGGGGCAGCTCCTGGGGGCGGGGCTCTGCCACAAAGTGGGGACGGGCCAGCTCCTGGGGGCGGGGCTCTGGCATAGCACGGGGGCGGGGCAGCTCCTGGGGGCGGGACTCTGGCACAGAGCGGGGGCGGGTCAGCTCCTGGGGGCGGGGCTCTGGCACAGCCCGAGATCGGGGCAGCTCCTGGGGGCGGGGCTCTGGCCCAGCGCGGGGACGGGGCAGCTCCTGGGGGCGGGGCTCTGGCAAAGCTCGGGGGCGGGGCAGGTCCTGGGGGCGTGGCTCTGGCACAGCCCGAGATCGGGGCAGCTCCTGGGGGCGGGGCTCTGGCCCAGCGCCGGGGCGGGGCATCTCCTGGGGGCGGGGCATCTCCTGGGGGCGGGTTTCTGGCTCCATTGTGAGCCGGAGGCGGGGCAGCTCCTGGGGACGGGGCTCTGGGTCAGCCCGAGGGCAGGGCAGCTCCTGGGGGCAGGGCTCTGGCTCCATTGTGAGCCAGGGGAGGGGCCGCTCCTGGGGGTGGGGCTCTGGCTCCATTGGGAGCCGGGGGCGGGGCAGCTCTTGGGGGCGGGGCTCTGGCACAGAGCGGGGACGGGGCAGCTCCTGGGGGCGGGGCTCTGGCACAGCCCGGGGGCGGGGCAGTGCCTGGGGGCGGGGCTCTGGCTCCATTGGGAGCCGGGCGCGGGGCAGCTCCTTCGGGCGGGGATATGGAAAAGTCCGGGGGCGGGGCAGCTCCTGCGGGCGGGGCTCTGGCTCCATTGGGAGCCGGGGGCGGGGCATCTCCTGGGGGCGGGGCTCTGGCACAGCCCGGGGGCGGGGCAGCTCCTGGGGGCGGGGCTCTGGCTCCATTGGGAGCCGCGGGCGGGGCAGCTTCTGGTGGCGGGGCTCTGGCACAGAGCGGGGACGGGGCAGCTCATGGGGGTGGGGCTCTGGCATAGCACGGGGGCGGGGCAGCTCCTGGGGGCGGGGCTCTGGCACAAAGTGGGGACGGGGCAGCTCCTGGGGGCGGGGCTCTGGCATAGCACGGGGGCGGGGCAGCTCCTGGGGGCGGGACTGTGGCACAGAGCGGGGGCGGGTCAGCTCCTGGGGGCGGGACTGTGGCACAGCGCGGGGGCGGAAGAGCTCCTGGGGGCGCGGCTCTGGCTCCAATGGGAGCCGGGGGCGGGGCAGCTCCTGGGGGCGGGGATATGGAAAAGTCCGGGGGCGGGGCAGCTCCTGCGGGCGGGGCTCTGGCTCCATTGGGAGCCGGGGGCGGGGCATCTCCTGGGGGCGGGGCTCTGGCACAGCCCGGGGGGGGGCAGCTCCTGGGAGCGGGGCTCTGGCTCCATTGTGAGCCAGGGGCGGGTCAACTCCTGGGGGCCGTGCTCTGGCACAGCCCCGGGCGGGGAAGCTCCTGGGGGCGGGGCTCTGGCTCTATTGGGAGCCGGGGGCGGGGCAGCTCCTGGGGGCGGGGCTCTGGCTCCATTGGGAGCCGGGGGCGGGACAGCTCCTGGGGGCAGGGCTCTGGCACAGAGCGGGGACGGGGTAGCTCCTGGGGGCGGGGCTCTGGCTCCATTGTGAGCCGGGGGCGGAGCAGCTCCTGGGGGCTGTGCTCTGGCTCCATTGTGAGCCGGGGTCGGGGCAGCTCCTGGGGGCTGTGCTCTGGCTCCATTGTGAGCCAGGGTCGGGGCAGCTCCTGGGGGCGGGGCTCTGGCACAGCCCGGGGGCGGGGCAGCTCCTGGGGGCGGGGCTCTGGCTCCATTGGGAGCCGCGGGCGGGGCAGCTTCTGGTGGCGGGGCTCTGGCACAGAGCGGGGACGGGGCAGCTCATGGGGGTGGGGCTCTGGCATAGCACGGGGGCGGGGCAGCTCCTGGGGGCGGGGCTCTGGCACAAAGTGGGGACGGGGCAGCTCCTGGGGGCGGGGCTCTGGCATAGCACGGGGGCGGGGCAGCTCCTGGGGGCGGGACTGTGGCACAGAGCGGGGGCGGGTCAGCTCCTGGGGGCGGGGCTCTGGCACAGCCCGAGATCGGGGCAGCTCCTGGGGGCGGGGCTCTGGCCCAGAGCGGGGACGGGGCAGCTCCTGGGGCCGGGGCTCGGGCACAGCTCGGGGGCGGGGCAGCTCCTGGGGGCGGGGCTCTGGCACAGCCCGAGATCGGGGCAGCTCCTGGGGGCGGGGCTCTGGCCCAGCGCGGGGGCGGGGCATCTCCTGGGGGCGGGGCATCTCCTGGGGGCGAGTTTCTGGCTCCATTGTGAGCCGGAGGCGGGGCAGCTCCTGGGGGCGGGGCTCTGGGTCAGCCCGGAGGCAGGGCAGCTCCTGGGGGCGGGTTTCTGGGTCCATTGTGAGCCGGAGGCGGGGCAGCTCCTGGGGGCGGGGCTCTGGGTCAGCCCCGGGGCAGGGCAGCTCCTGGGGGCGGGGCAGCTCCTGGGGGCGGGGCTCTGGCTCCATTGTGAGCCAGGGGCGGGGCCGCTTCTGGGGGTGGGGTTCTGGCTCCATTGGGAGCCGGGGGCGGGGCAGCTCTTGGGGGCGGGGCTCTGGCATTGGGAGCCGGGGGCGGGGCATCTCCTGGGGGCGGGGCTCTGGCTCCATTGTGAGCCAGGGGCGGGGCAGCTCCTGGGGCGGGGCTCTGGCTCCATTGTGAGCCGGGGGCGGGGCAGCTCCTGGGGGCAGGGCTCTGGCACAGCCGGGGGGCGGGGCATCTCCTGGGGGCGGGGCTCTGGCTCCATTGGGAGCCGGGGAGGGGCAGCTCTTGGGGGCGGGGCTCTGGCACAGAGCGGGGATGGGGCAGCTCCTCGGGGCGGGGCTCTGGCTCCATTGGGAGCCGCGGGCGGGGCAGCTCCTGGGGGCGGGGCTTTGGCACAAAGCGGGGACGGGGCAGCTCCTGGGGGCGGGTCTCTGGCATAGCACGGGGGCGGGGCAGCGCCTGGGGGCGGGGCTCTGGCTCCATTGGGAGCCAGGGTCAGGGCAGCTCCTGGGGGCGGGGCTCTGGCACAGCCCGGGGGCGGGGCAGCTCCTGGGGGCGGGGCTCTGGCTCCATTGGGAGCCGCGGGCGGGGCAGCTTCTGGTGGCAGGGCTCTGGCACAGAGCGGGGACGGGGCAGCTCATGGGGGTGGGGCTCTGGCATAGCACGGGGGCGGGGCAGCTCCTGGGGGCGGGGCTCTGGCTCCATGGGGAGCCGGGGGCGTGGCAGCTCCTGGGGGCGGGGCTCTGGCACAGCTCGGGGGCGGGTCAGCTCCTGGGGGCGGGGCTCTGGCACAGCTCGAGATCGGGGCACCTCCTGGGGGCGGGGCTCTGGCCCAGCGCGGGGGCGGGGCATCTCCTGGGGGCGGGGCATCTCCTGGGGGCGGGTTTCTGGCTCCATTGTGAGCCGGAGGCGGGGCAGCTCCTGGGGGCGGGGCTCTGGGTCAGCCCGGGGGCAGGGCAGCTCCTGGGGGCGGGGCATCTCCTGGGGGCGGGTTTCTGGGTCCATTGGGAGCCGGGGGCGGGGCAGCTCCTGGGGGCGGGGCTCTGGCACAGAGCGGGGACGGGGCAGCTCCTGCGGGCGGGGCTCTGGCATAGCCCGGGAGCGGGGCAGCTCCTGAGGGCGGGACTCTGGCACAAAGCGGGGACGGGGCAGGTCCTGGGGACGGGGCTCTGGCACAGCCCGGGGGCGGGGCATCTCCTGGGGGTGGTGCTCTGGCTCCATTGTGAGCCAGGGACGGGGCAGCTCCTGGGGGCGGGGCTCTGGCTCCATTGCGAGCCGGGGGCGGGGCATCTCCTGGGGGCGGGGCTCTGGCACAGCCCGGGGGCGAGGCAGCTCCTGGGGGCGGGGCTCTGGCTCCATGGGGAGCCGGGGGCGGGGCAGCTCCTGTGGGCAGGGCTCTGGCACAGAGCGGGGACGGGGTAGCTCCTGGGGGCGGGGCTCAGGCACAGGCCGGGAGCGGGGCAGCTCCTGGGGGCGGGGCTCAGGCTCCATTGTGAGCCGGGGGCGGGGCACCGCATGGGGGCGGGGCTCTGGCACAGCCCGGAGGCGGGGCAGTTCCTGGGGGCGGGGCTATGGCAGAGAGAGGGGACGGGGCAGCTCCTGGGGGTGGGGCTCTGGCATAGCCCGGGGGCGGGGCAGCTCCTGGGGGCGGGACTCTGCCACAAAGCGGGGACGGGGCAGCTCCTGGGGGCGGGGCTCTGGCACAGCCCGGGGGCGGTGCTCTGGCTTTATTGTGAGCCAGGGGCGGGGCAGCTCCTGGGGGCGGGGTCTGGCTCCATTGTGAGCCGGGGGCGGGGCAGCTCCTGGGGGCGGGGCTCTGGCCCAGCCCGGGTGCGGGGCAGCTCCTGGGGGCGGAGCTCAGGCTCCATTGTGAGCCGGAGGCGGGGCAGCTCCTGGGGGCGGGGCTCTGGGTCAGCCCCGGGGCAGGGCAGCTCCTGAGGGCGGGGCAGCTCCTGGGGGCGGGGCTCTGGCTCCATTGTGAGCGAGGGGCGGGGCCGCTTCTGGGGGTGGGGTTCTGGCTCCATTGGGAGCCGGGGGCGGGGCAGCTCTTGGGGGCGGGGCTCTGGCATTGGGAGCCGGGGGCGGGGCATCTCCTGGGGGCGGGGCTCTGGCACAGCCCGGGGGCGGTGCTCTGGCTCCATTGTGAGCCAAGGGCGGGGCAGCTCCTGGGGCGTGGCTCTGGCTCCATTGTGAGCCGGGGGCGGGGCACCGCATGGGGGCGGGGCTCTGGCCCAGCCCGGGTGCGGGGCAGCTCCTGGGGGCGGAGCTCAGGCTCCATTGTGAGCCGGGGGCGGGGTAGCTCCTGGGGGCAGGGCTCTGGCACAGCCCGGGGGCGGGGTAGCTCCTGGGGGCGGGGCTCTGGCATAGCACGGGGGCGGGGCAGCTCCTGGTGGCGGGACTCTGGCTCCATTGTGAGCCAGGGGCGGGGCAGCTCCTGGGGGCGGGGCTCTGGCTCCATTGTGAGCCGGGGGTGGGGCAGCTCCTGGGGGCGGGGCTCTGGCTCCATTGTGAGCCGGGGGCGGGGCAGCTCCTGGGGGCGGGGCTCTGGCTCCATTGTGAGCCGGGGGCGGGGCAGCTCCTGGGGGCTGTGCTCTGGCTCCATTGTAAGCCGGGGTCGGGGCAGCTCCTGGGGGCGGGGCTCTGGCACAGCCCGGGGGCGGGGCAGCTCCTGGGGGCGGGGCTCTGGCTCCATTGGGAGCCGCGGGCGGGGCAGCTTCTGGTGGCGGGGCTCTGGCACAGAGCGGGGACGGGGCAGCTCATGGGGGTGGGGCTCTGGCATAGCACGGGGGCGGGGCAGCTCCTGGGGGCGGGGCTCTGCCACAAAGTGGGGACGGGCCAGCTCCTGGGGGCGGGGCTCTGGCATAGCACGGGGGCGGGGCAGCTCCTGGGGGCGGGACTCTGGCACAGAGCGGGGGCGGGTCAGCTCCTGGGGGCGGGGCTCTGGCAGAGCCCGAGATCGGGGCAGCTCCTGGGGGCGGGGCTCTGGCCCAGCGCGGGGACGGGGCAGCTCCTGGGGGCGGGGCTCTGGCAAAGCTCGGGGGCGGGGCAGGTCCTGGGGGCGGGGCTCTGGCACAGCCCGAGATCGGGGCAGCTCCTGGGGGCGGGGCTCTGGCCCAGCGCGGGGGCGGGGCATCTCCTGGGGGCGGGGCATCTCCTGGGGGCGGGTTTCTGGCTCCATTGTGAGCCGGAGGCGGGGCAGCTCCTGGGGACGGGGCTCTGGGTCAGCCCGGGGGCAGGGCAGCTCCTGGGGGCGGGGCATCTCCTGGGTGCGGGGCTCTGGCTCCATTGTGAGCCGGGGTCGGGGCAGCTCCTGGGGGCGGGGCTCTGGCACAGCCCGGGGGCGGGGCAGCTCCTGGGGGCGGGGCTCTGGCACAAAGTGGGGACGGGCCAGCTCCTGGGGGGCGGGGCTCTGGCATAGCACGGGGGCGGGGCAGCTCCTGGGGGCGGGACTCTGGCACAAAGCGGGGACGGGGCAGCTCCTGGGGGCGGGGCTCTGGCTCCATTGTGAGCCAGGGGCGGGGCCGCTCCTGGGGGTGGGGCTCTGGCTCCATTGGGAGCCGGGGGCGGGGCAGCTCTTGGGGGCGGGGCTCTGGCACAGAGCGGGGACGGGGCAGCTCCTGGGGGCTGTGCTCTGGCTCCATTGTGAGCCGGGGTCGGGGCAGCTCCTGGGGGCTGTGCTCTGGCTCCATTGTGAGCCGGGGTCGGGGCAGCTCCTGGGGGCGGGGCTCTGGCACAGCCCGGGGGCGGGGCAGCTCCTGGGGGCGGGGCTCTGGCTCCATTGGGAGCCGCGGGCGGGGCAGCTTCTGGTGGCGGGGCTCTGGCACAGAGCGGGGACGGGGCAGCTCATGGGGGTGGGGCTCTGGCATAGCACGGGGGCGGGGCAGCTCCTGGGGGCGGGGCTCTGGCACAAAGTGGGGACGGGGCAGCTCCTGGGGGCGGGGCTCTGGCAAAGCACGGGGGCGGGGCAGCTCCTGGGGGCGGGACTGTGGCACAGAGCGGGGGCGGGTCAGCTCCTGGGGGCGGGGCTCTGGCACAGCCCGAGATTGGGGCAGCTCCTGGGGGCGGGGCTCTGGCCCAGAGCGGGGACGGGGCAGCTCCTGGGGGCGGGGCTCTGGCACAGCTCGGGGGCGGGGCAGCTCCTGGGGGCGGGGCTCTGGCACAGCCCGAGATCGGGGCAGCTCCTGGGGGCGGGGCTCTGGCCCAGCGCGGGGGCGGGGCATCTCCTGGGGGCGGGGCATCTCCTTGGGGCGAGTTTCTGGCTCCATTGTGAGCCGGAGGCGGGGCAGCTCCTGGGGGCGGGGCTCTGGGTCAGCCCGGAGGCAGGGCAGCTCCTGGGGGCGGGTTTCTGGGTCCATTGTGAGCCGGAGGCGGGGCAGCTCCTGGGGGCGGGGCTCTGGGTCAGCCCCGGGGCAGGGCAGCTCCTGGGGGCGGGGCAGCTCCTGGGGGCGGGGCTCTGGCTCCATTGTGAGCCAGGGGCGGGGCCGCTTCTGGGGGTGGGGTTCTGGCTCCATTGGGAGCCGGGGGCGGGGCAGCTCTTGGGGGCGGGGCTCTGGCATTGGGAGCCGGGGGCGGGGCATCTCCTGGGGGCGGGGCTCTGGCTCCATTGTGAGCCAGGGGCGGGGCAGCTCCTGGGGCGGGGCTCTGGCTCCATTGTGAGCCGGGGGCGGGGCAGCTCCTGGGGGCAGGGCTCTGGCACAGCCGGGGGGCGGGGCATCTCCTGGGGGCGGGGCTCTGGCTCCATTGGGAGCCGGGGAGGGGCAGCTCTTGGGGGCGGGGCTCTGGCACAGAGCGGGGATGGGGCAGCTCCTCGGGGCGGGGCTCTGGCTCCATTGGGAGCCGCGGGCGGGGCAGCTCCTGGGGGCGGGGCTCTGGCACAAAGCGGGGACGGGGCAGCTCCTGGGGGCGGGTCTCTGGCATAGCACGGGGGCGGGGCAGCGCCTGGGGGCGGGGCTCTGGCTCCATTGGGAGCCAGGGTCAGGGCAGCTCCTGGGGGCGGGGCTCTGGCACAGCCCGGGGGCGGGGCAGCTCCTGGGGGCGGGGCTCTGGCTCCATTGGGAGCCGCGGGCGGGGCAGCTTCTGGTGGCGGGGCTCTGGCACAGAGCGGGGACGGGGCAGCTCATGGGGGTGGGGCTCTGGCATAGCACGGGGGCGGGGCAGCTCCTGGGGGCGGGGCTCTGGCTCCATGGGGAGCCGGGGGCGTGGCAGCTCCTGGGGGCGGGGCTCTGGCACAGCTCGGGGGCGGGTCAGCTCCTGGGGGCGGGGCTCTGGCACAGCTCGAGATCGGGGCACCTCCTGGGGGCGGGGCTCTGGCCCAGCGCGGGGGCGGGGCATCTCCTGGGGGCGGGGCATCTCCTGGGGGCGGGTTTCTGGCTCCATTGTGAGCCGGAGGCGGGGCAGCTCCTGGGGGCGGGGCTCTGGGTCAGCCCGGGGGCAGGGCAGCTCCTGGGGGCGGGGCATCTCCTGGGGGCGGGTTTCTGGGTCCATTGTGAGCCGGAGGCGGGGCAGCTCATGGGGGCGGGGCTCTGGCTCCATTGGGAGCCGGGGGCGGGGCAGCTCCTGGGGGCGGGGCTCTGGCACAGAGCGGGGACGGGGCAGCTCCTGCGGGCGGGGCTCTGGCATAGCCCGGGAGCGGGGCAGCTCCTGAGGGCGGGACTCTGGCACAAAGCGGGGACGGGGCAGGTCCTGGGGACGGGGCTCTGGCACAGCCCGGGGGCGGGGCATCTCCTGGGGGTGGTGCTCTGGCTCCATTGTGAGCCAGGGACGGGGCAGCTCCTGGGGGCGGGGCTCTGGCTCCATTGCGAGCCGGGGGCGGGGCATCTCCTGGGGGCGGGGCTCTGGCACAGCCCGGGGGCGAGGCAGCTCCTGGGGGCGGGGCTCTGGCTCCATGGGGAGCCGGGGGCGGGGCAGCTCCTGTGGGCAGGGCTCTGGCACAGAGCGGGGACGGGGTAGCTCCTGGGGGCGGGGCTCAGGCACAGGCCGGGAGCGGGGCAGCTCCTGGGGGCGGGGCTCAGGCTCCATTGTGAGCCGGGGGCGGGGCACCGCATGGGGGCGGGGCTCTGGCACAGCCCGGAGGCGGGGCAGTTCCTGGGGGCGGGGCTATGGCAGAGAGAGGGGACGGGGCAGCTCCTGGGGGTGGGGCTCTGGCATAGCCCGGGGGCGGGGCAGCTCCTGGGGGCGGGACTCTGCCACAAAGCGGGGACGGGGCAGCTCCTGGGGGCGGGGCTCTGGCACAGCCCGGGGGCGGTGCTCTGGCTTTATTGTGAGCCAGGGGCGGGGCAGCTCCTGGGGGCGGGGTCTGGCTCCATTGTGAGCCGGGGGCGGGGCAGCTCCTGGGGGCGGGGCTCTGGCCCAGCCCGGGTGCGGGGCAGCTCCTGGGGGCGGAGCTCAGGCTCCATTGTGAGCCGGAGGCGGGGCAGCTCCTGGGGGCGGGGCTCTGGGTCAGCCCCGGGGCAGGGCAGCTCCTGAGGGCGGGGCAGCTCCTGGGGGCGGGGCTCTGGCTCCATTGTGAGCGAGGGGCGGGGCCGCTTCTGGGGGTGGGGTTCTGGCTCCATTGGGAGCCGGGGGCGGGGCAGCTCTTGGGGGCGGGGCTCTGGCATTGGGAGCCGGGGGCGGGGCATCTCCTGGGGGCGGGGCTCTGGCACAGCCCGGGGGCGGTGCTCTGGCTCCATTGTGAGCCAAGGGCGGGGCAGCTCCTGGGGCGTGGCTCTGGCTCCATTGTGAGCCGGGGGCGGGGCACCGCATGGGGGCGGGGCTCTGGCCCAGCCCGGGTGCGGGGCAGCTCCTGGGGGCGGAGCTCAGGCTCCATTGTGAGCCGGGGGCGGGGTAGCTCCTGGGGGCAGGGCTCTGGCACAGCCCGGGGGCGGGGTAGCTCCTGGGGGCGGGGCTCTGGCATAGCACGGGGGCGGGGCAGCTCCTGGTGGCGGGACTCTGGCTCCATTGTGAGCCAGGGGCGGGGCAGCTCCTGGGGGCGGGGCTCTGGCTCCATTGTGAGCCGGGGGTGGGGCAGCTCCTGGGGGCGGGGCTCTGGCTCCATTGTGAGCCGGGGGCGGGGCAGCTCCTGGGGGCGGGGCTCTGGCTCCATTGTGAGCCGGGGGCGGGGCAGCTCCTGGGGGCTGTGCTCTGGCTCCATTGTAAGCCGGGGTCTGGGCAGCTCCTGGGGGCGGGGCTCTGGCACAGCCCGGGGGCGGGGCAGCTCCTGGGGGCGGGGCTCTGGCTCCATTGGGAGCCGCGGGCGGGGCAGCTTCTGGTGGCGGGGCTCTGGCACAGAGCGGGGACGGGGCAGCTCATGGGGGTGGGGCTCTGGCATAGCACGGGGGCGGGGCAGCTCCTGGGGGCGGGGCTCTGCCACAAAGTGGGGACGGGCCAGCTCCTGGGGGCGGGGCTCTGGCATAGCACGGGGGCGGGGCAGCTCCTGGGGGCGGGACTCTGGCACAGAGCGGGGGCGGGTCAGCTCCTGGGGGCGGGGCTCTGGCAGAGCCCGAGATCGGGGCAGCTCCTGGGGGCGGGGCTCTGGCCCAGCGCGGGGACGGGGCAGCTCCTGGGGGCGGGGCTCTGGCAAAGCTCGGGGGCGGGGCAGGTCCTGGGGGCGGGGCTCTGGCACAGCCCGAGATCGGGGCAGCTCCTGGGGGCGGGGCTCTGGCCCAGCGCGGGGGCGGGGCATCTCCTGGGGGCGGGGCATCTCCTGGGGGCGGGTTTCTGGCTCCATTGTGAGCCGGAGGCGGGGCAGCTCCTGGGGACGGGGCTCTGGGTCAGCCCGGGGGCAGGGCAGCTCCTGGGGGCGGGGCATCTCCTGGGTGCGGGGCTCTGGCTCCATTGTGAGCCGGGGTCGGGGCAGCTCCTGGGGGCGGGGCTCTGGCACAGCCCGGGGGCGGGGCAGCTCCTGGGGGCGGGGCTCTGGCACAAAGTGGGGACGGGCCAGCTCCTGGGGGGCGGGGCTCTGGCATAGCACGGGGGCGGGGCAGCTCCTGGGGGCGGGACTCTGGCACAAAGCGGGGACGGGGCAGCTCCTGGGGGCGGGGCTCTGGCTCCATTGTGAGCCAGGGGCGGGGCCGCTCCTGGGGGTGGGGCTCTGGCTCCATTGGGAGCCGGGGGCGGGGCAGCTCTTGGGGGCGGGGCTCTGGCACAGAGCGGGGACGGGGCAGCTCCTGGGGGCTGTGCTCTGGCTCCATTGTGAGCCGGGGTCGGGGCAGCTCCTGGGGGCTGTGCTCTGGCTCCATTGTGAGCCGGGGTCGGGGCAGCTCCTGGGGGCGGGGCTCTGGCACAGCCCGGGGGCGGGGCAGCTCCTGGGGGCGGGGCTCTGGCTCCATTGGGAGCCGCGGGCGGGGCAGCTTCTGGTGGCGGGGCTCTGGCACAGAGCGGGGACGGGGCAGCTCATGGGGGTGGGGCTCTGGCATAGCACGGGGGCGGGGCAGCTCCTGGGGGCGGGGCTCTGGCACAAAGTGGGGACGGGGCAGCTCCTGGGGGCGGGGCTCTGGCAAAGCACGGGGGCGGGGCAGCTCCTGGGGGCGGGACTGTGGCACAGAGCGGGGGCGGGTCAGCTCCTGGGGGCGGGGCTCTGGCACAGCCCGAGATTGGGGCAGCTCCTGGGGGCGGGGCTCTGGCCCAGAGCGGGGACGGGGCAGCTCCTGGGGGCGGGGCTCTGGCACAGCTCGGGGGCGGGGCAGCTCCTGGGGGCGGGGCTCTGGCACAGCCCGAGATCGGGGCAGCTCCTGGGGGCGGGGCTCTGGCCCAGCGCGGGGGCGGGGCATCTCCTGGGGGCGGGGCATCTCCTTGGGGCGAGTTTCTGGCTCCATTGTGAGCCGGAGGCGGGGCAGCTCCTGGGGGCGGGGCTCTGGGTCAGCCCGGAGGCAGGGCAGCTCCTGGGGGCGGGTTTCTGGGTCCATTGTGAGCCGGAGGCGGGGCAGCTCCTGGGGGCGGGGCTCTGGGTCAGCCCCGGGGCAGGGCAGCTCCTGGGGGCGGGGCAGCTCCTGGGGGCGGGGCTCTGGCTCCATTGTGAGCCAGGGGCGGGGCCGCTTCTGGGGGTGGGGTTCTGGCTCCATTGGGAGCCGGGGGCGGGGCAGCTCTTGGGGGCGGGGCTCTGGCATTGGGAGCCGGGGGCGGGGCATCTCCTGGGGGCGGGGCTCTGGCACAGCCCGGGGGCGGTGCTCTGGCTCCATTGTGAGCCAGGGGCGGGGCAGCTCCTGGGGCGTGGCTCTGGCTCCATTGTGAGCCGGGGGCGGGGCAGCTCCTGGGGGCAGGGCTCTGGCACAGCCGGGGGGGCGGGGCATCTCCTGGGGGCGGGGCTCTGGCTCCATTGGGAGCCGGGGGCGGGGCAGCTCTTGGGGGCGGGGCTCTGGCACAGAGCGGGGATGGGGCAGCTCCTGGGGGCGGGGCTCTGGCTCCATTGGGAGCCGCGGGCGGGGCAGCTCCTGGGGGCGGGGCTCTGGCACAAAGCGGGGACGGGGCAGCTCCTGGGGGCGGGTCTCTGGCATAGCACGGGGGCGGGGCAGCGCCTGGGGGCGGGGCTCTGGCTCCATTGGGAGCCAGGGTCAGGGCAGCTCCTGGGGGCGGGGCTCTGGCACAGCCCGGGGACGGGGCAGCTCCTGGGGGCGGGGCTCTGGCTCCATTGGGAGCCGCGGGCGGGGCAGCTTCTGGTGGCGGGGCTCTGGCACAGAGCGGGGACGGGGCAGCTCATGGGGGTGGGGCTCTGGCCCAGCCCGGGTGCGGGGCAGCTCCTGGGGGCGGAGCTCAGTCTCCATTGTGAGCCGGGGGCGGGGTAGCTCCTGGGGGCAGGGCTCTGGCACAGCCCGGGGGCGGGGTAGCTCCTGGGGGCGGGGCTCTGGCATAGCACGGGGGCGGGGCAGCTCCTGGTGGCGGGACTCTGGCTCCATTGTGAGCCAGGGGCGGGGCAGCTCCTGGGGGCGGGGCTCTGGCTCCATTGTGAGCCGGGGGCGGGGCAGCTCCTGGGGGCGGGGCTCTGGCTCCATTGTGAGCCAGGGGCGGGGCAGCTCCTGGGGGCTGTGCTCTGGCTCCATTGTGAGCCGGGGTCGGGGCAGCTCCTGGGGGCTGTGCTCTGGCTCCATTGTGAGCCGGGGTCGGCGCAGCTCCTGGGGGCGGGGCTCTGGCACAGCCCGGGGGCGGGGCAGCTCCTGGGGGCGGGGCTCTGGCTCCATTGGGAGCCGCGGGCGGGCAGCTTCTGGTGGCGGGGCTCTGGCACAGAGCGGGGACGGGGCAGCTCATGGGGGTGGGGCTCTGGCATAGCACGGGGGCGGGGCAGCTCCTGGGGGCGGGGCTCTGCCGCAAAGTGGGGACGGGCCAGCTCCTGGGGGCGGGGCTCTGGCATAGCACGGGGGCGGGGCAGCGCCTGGGGGCGGGGCTCTGGCTCCATTGGGAGCCAGGGTCAGGGCAGCTCCTGGGGGCGGGGCTATGGCACAGCCCGGGGACGGGGCAGCTCCTGGGGGCGGGGCTCTGGCTCCATTGGGAGCCGCGGGCGGGGCAGCTTCTGGTGGCGGGGCTCTGGCACAGAGCGGGGACGGGGCAGCTCATGGGGGTGGGGCTCTGGCCCAGCCCGGGTGCGGGGCAGCTCCTGGGGGCGGAGCTCAGTCTCCATTGTGAGCCGGGGGCGGGGTAGCTCCTGGGGGCAGGGCTCTGGCACAGCCCGGGGGCGGGGTAGCTCCTGGGGGCGGGGCTCTGGCATAGCACGGGGGCGGGGCAGCTCCTGATGGCGGGACTCTGGCTCCATTGTGAGCCAGGGGCGGGGCAGCTCCTGGGGGCGGGGCTCTGGCTCCATTGTGAGCCGGGGGCGGGGCAGCTCCTGGGGGCGGGGCTCTGGCTCCATTGTGAGCCGGGGGCGGGGCAGCTCCTGGGGGCTGTGCTCTGGCTCCATTGTGAGCCGGGGTCGGGGCAGCTCCTGGGGGCTGTGCTCTGGCTCCATTGTGAGCCGGGGTCGGCGCAGCTCCTGGGGGCGGGGCTCTGGCACAGCCCGGGGGCGGGGCAGCTCCTGGGGGCGGGGCTCTGGCTCCATTGGGAGCCGCGGGCGGGGCAGCTTCTGGTGGCGGGGCTCTGGCACAGAGCGGGGACGGGGCAGCTCATGGGGGTGGGGCTCTGGCATAGCACGGGGGCGGGGCAGCTCCTGGGGGCGGGGCTCTGCCGCAAAGTGGGGACGGGCCAGCTCCTGGGGGCGGGACTCTGGCACAGAGCGGGGGCGGGTCAGCTCCTGGGGGCGGGGCTCTGGCACAGCCCGAGATCGGGGCAGCTCCTGGGGGCGGGGCTCTGGCCCAGCGCGGGGACGGGGCAGCTCCTGGGGGCGGGGCTCTGGCAAAGCTCGGGGGCGGGGCAGCTCCTGGGGGCGGGGCTCTGGCACAGCCCGAGATCGGGGCAGCTCCTGGGGGCGGGGCTCTGGGTCAGCCCGGGGGCAGGGCAGCTCCTGGGGGCGGGGCATCTCCTGGGGGCGGGTTTCTGGGTCCATTGTGAGCCGGAGGCGGGGCAGCTCCTGGGGGCGGGGCTCTGGGTCAGCCCCGGGGCAGGGCAGCTCCTGGGGGCGGGACTCTGGCACAAAGCGGGGACGGGGCAGCTCCTGGGGGCGGGGCTCTGGCTCCATTGTGAGCCAGGGGCGGGGCCGCTTCTGGGGGTGGGGCTCTGGCTCCATTGGAGCCGGGGGCGGGGCAGCTCTTGGGGGCGGGGCTCTGGCTCCATTGTGAGCCAGGGGCGGGGCCGCTTCTTGGGGTGGGGCTCTGGCTCCATTGGGAGCCAGGGGCGGGGCAGCTCCTGGGGCGGGGCTCTGGCTCCATTGTGAGCCGGGGGCAGGGCAGCTCCTGGGGGCAGGGCTCTGGCACAGCCGGGGGGCGGGGCATCTCCTGGGGGCGGGGGTCTGGCTCCATTGGGAGCCGGGGGCGGGGCAGCTCTTGGGGGCGGGGCTCTGGCACAGAGCGGGGATGGGGCAGCTCCTGGGGGCGGGGCTCTGGCTCCATTGGGAGCCGGGGGCGGGGCAGCTCTTGGGGGCGGGGCTCTGGCACAGAGCGGGGATGGGGCAGCTCCTGGGGGCTGGGTTCTGGCACAGAGCGAGGACGGGGCAGCTCATGGGGGTGGGGCTCTGGCATAGCACGGGGGCGCGGCAGCTCCTGGGGGCGGGACTCTGCCACAAAGCGGGGACGGGGCAGCTCCTGGGGGCGGGGCTCTGGCACAGCCCGGGGGCGGTGCTCTGGCTTTATTGTGAGCCAGGGCCGGGGCAGCTCCTGGGGGCGGGGTCTGGCTCCATTGTGAGCCGGGGGCGGGGCAGCTCCTGGGGGCGGGGCTCTGGCCCAGCCCGGGTGCGGGGCAGCTCCTGGGGGCGGAGCTCAGTCTCCATTGTGAGCCGGGGGCGGGGTAGCTCCTGGGGGCAGGGCTCTGGCACAGCCCGGGGGCGGGGTAGCTCCTGGGGGCGGGGCTCTGGCATAGCACGGGGGCGGGGCAGCTCCTGGTGGCGGGGCTCTGGCTCCATTGTGAGCCAGGGGCGGGGCAGCTCCTGGGGGCGGGGCTCTGGCTCCATTGTGAGCCGGGGGAGGGGCAGCTCCTGGGGGCGGGGCTCTGGCTCCATTGTGAGCCGGGGGCGGGGCAGCTCCTGGGGGCTGTGCTCTGGCTCCATTGTGAGCCGGGGGAGGGGCAGCTCCTGGGGGCGGGGCTCTGGCTCCATTGTGAGCCGGGGGCGGGGCAGCTCCTGGGGGCTGTGCTCTGGCTCCATTGTGAGCCGGGGTCGGGGCAGCTCCTGGGGGCGGGGCTCTGGCACAGCCCGGGGGCGGGGCAGCTCCTGGGGGCGGGGCTCTGGCTCCATTGGGAGCCGCGGGCGGGGCAGCTCCTGGGGGCGGGGCTCTGGCCCAGCGCGGGGACGGGGCAGCTCCTGGGGGCGGGGCTCTGGCAAAGCTCGGGGGCGGGGCAGCTCCTCGGGGCGGGGCTCTGGCACAGCCCGAGATCGGGGCAGCTCCTGGGGGCGGGGCTCTGGCCCAGCGCGGGGACGGGGCAGCTCCTGGGGGCGGGGCTCTGGCAAAGCTCGGGGGCGGGGCAGCTCCTGGGGGCGGGGCTCTGGCACAGCCCGAGATCGGGGCAGCTCCTGGGGGCGGGGCTCTGGCCCAGCGCGGGGGCGGGGCATCTCCTGGGGGCGGGTTTCTGGCTCCATTGTGAGCCGGAGGTGGGGCAGCTCCTGGGGACGGGGCTCTGGGTCAGCCCGGGGGCAGGGCAGCTCCTGGGTGCGGGGCTCTGGCTCCATTGTGAGCCGGGGTCGGGGCAGCTCCTGGGGGCGGGGCTCTGGCACAGCCCGGGGGCGGGGCATCTCCTGGGGGCGGGGCATCTCCTGGGGGCGGGTTTCTGGCTCCATTGTGAGCCGGAGGTGGGGCAGCTCCTGGGGACGGGGCTCTGGGTCAGCCCGGGGGCAGGGCAGCTCCTGGGGGCGGGGCATCTCCTGGGTGCGGGGCTCTGGCTCCATTGTGAGCCGGGGTCGGGGCAGCTCCTGGGGGCGGGGCTCTGGCACAGCCCGGGGGCGGGGCAGCTCCTGGGGGCGGGGCTCTGGCACAAAGTGGGGACGGGCCAGCTCCTGGGGGCGGGGCTCTGGCCCAGCGCGGGGGCGGGGCATCTCCTGGGGGCGGGGCATCTCCTGGGGGCGGGTTTCTGGCTCCATTGTGAGCCGGAGGCGGGGCAGCTCCTGGGGGCGGGGCTCTGGGTCAGCCCCGGGGCAGGGCAGCTCCTGGGGGCGGGGCATCTCCTGGGGGCGGGACTCTGGCTCCATTGGAGCCGGGGGCGGGGCAGCTCTTGGGGGCGGGGCTCTGGCCCCATTGTGAGCCAGGGGCGGGGCCGCTTCTGGGGGTGGGGCTCTGGCTCCATTGGGAGCCAGGGGCGGGGCAGCTCCTGGGGCGGGGCTCTGGCTCCATTGTGAGCCGGGGGCGGGGCAGCTCCTGGGGGCAGGGCTCTAGCACAGCCGGGGGGCGGGGCATCTCCTGGGGGCGGCGGTCTGGCTCCATTGGGAGCCGGGGGCGGGGCAGCTCCTGGGGGCGGGGCTCTGGCACAGAGCGGGGATGGGGCAGCTCCTGGGGGCGGGGCTCTGGCTCCATTGGGAGCCGGGGGCGGGGCAGCTCTTGGGGGCGGGGCTCTGGCACAGAGCGGGGATGGGGCAGCTCCTGGGGGCTGGGTTCTGGCACAGAGCGAGGACGGGGCAGCTCATGGGGGTGGCGCTCTGGCATAGCACGGGGGCGGGGCAGCTCCTGGGGGCGGGGCTCTGGCTCTATTGGGAGCCGGGGGCGGGGCATCTCCTGGGGGCGGGGCTCTGGCACAGCCCGGGGGCGGGGCAGCTCATGGGGGCGGGGCTCTAGTTCCATTGGGAGCCGGGGGCGGGGCAGCTCCTGGGGGCGGGGCTCTGTCTCTATTGGGAGCCGGGGGCGGGGCATCTCCTGGGGGCGGGGCTCTGGCACAGCCCGGGGGCGGGGCAGCTCCTGGGGGCGGGGCTCTGGCTCCATTGGGAACCGGGGGGGCAGCTCCTGGGGGCGGGGCTCTGGCACAGGCCGGGAGTGGGGCAGCTCCTGGGGGCTGGGCTATGGCACAGTCCGGGGGCGGGGCAGCTCCTGGGGGCGGGGCCCCGTCACAGCCCGGGGGCGGGGCAGCTCCTGGGGGCGGGGCTCTGACACAGCCCGGGGGAGGGGCAGCTCCTGGGGGCGGGGCTCCGACAGAGCCCGGGGGAGGGTCAGCTCCTGGGGGCGTGGCTCAGGCTCCATTGTGAGCCGGGGGCGGGGCAGCTCCTGGGGGCAGGGCTCTGGCTCCATGGGGAGCCGGGGGCGTGGCAGCTCCTGGGGGCGGGGCTCCGGCTCTATTGGGAGCCGGGGGCTGGGCATCTCCTGGGGGCGGGGCACTGGCACAGCCCGGGGGCGTGGCAGCTCCTTGGGGCGGGGCTCTGGCACAGCCCGGGGGCGGGGCAGCTCCTGGGGGCAGGGCTCTGGCTCTATTGGGAGCCGGGGGCGTGGCAGCTCCTGGGGGCGGGGCTCCGGCTCTATTGGGAGCCGGGGGCTGGGCATCTCCTGGGGGCGGGGCTCTGGCACAGGCCGGGAGCAGGGCAGCTCCTGGGGGCGTGGCTCAGGCTCCATTGTGAGCCGGGGGCGGGGCAGCTCCTGGGGGCAGGGCTCTGGCACAGCCCGGGGGCGGGTCAGCTCCTGGGGGCGGGGCTCTGGCTCCATGGGGAGCCGGGGGCGTGGCAGCTCCTGGGGGCGGGGCTCCGGCTCTATTGGGAGCCGGGGGCTGGGCATCTCCTGGGGGCGGGGCACTGGCACAGCCCGGGGGCGTGGCAGCTCCTTGGGGCGGGGCTCTGGCACAGCCCGGGGGCGGGGCAGCTCCTGGGGGCGGGGCTCTGGCTCTATTGGGAGCCGGGAGCTGGGCATCTCCTGGGGGCGGGGCTCTGTCACAGCCCGGGGGCGGGGCAGCTCCTGGGGGCAGGGCTCTGGCACAGAGCGGGGACGGGGTAGCTCCTGGGGGCGGGGCTCAGGCTCCATTGTGAGCCGGGGGCGGGGCACTGGCACAGCCCGGGGGCGGGGCAGCTCCTTGGGGCGGGGCTCTGGCACAGCCCGGGGGTGGGGCAGCTCCTGGGGGCGGGGCTCTGGCTCTATTGGGAGCCGGGAGCTGGGCATCTCCTGGGGGCGGGGCTCTGTCACAGCCCGGGGGCGGGGCAGCTCCTGGGGGCAGGGCTCTGGCACAGAGCGGGGACGGGGTAGCTCCTGGGGGCGCGGCTCAGGCTCCATTGTGAGCCGGGGGCGGGGCACTGGCCAGCCCGGGGGCGGGTCAGCTCCTGGGGGCGGGGCTCTGGCACAGCCCGGGGGCGGGGCAGCTCCTGGGAGCGGGGCTCTGGCTCCATTGGGAGCCGGGGGCGGGGCAGCTCCTGGGGGCGGGGCTCTGGCACAAAGCGGGGACGGGGCAGCTCCTGGGGGCGGGGCTCTGGCACAGCCTGGGGGCGGGGCATCTCCTGGGGGTGGTGGTCTGGCTCCATTGTGAGCCAGGGGCGGGTCAGCTCCTGGGGGCGGGGCTCTGGCACAGAGCAGGGACGGGGTAGCTCCTGGGGGCGGGGCTCTGGCACAGGCCGGGAGCGGGGCAGCTCCTGGGGGCGGGGCTCTGGCTCCATTGTGAGCCAGGGGCGGGGCAGCTCCTGGGGGCGTGGCTCTGGCACAGCTCGGGGGCGGGGCAGCTCCTGGGGGCGGGGCTCTGGCACAGCCCGAGATTCGGGGCAGCTCCTGGGGGCGGGGCTCTGGCCCAGCGCGGGGGCGGGGCATCTCCTGGGGGCGGGGCATCTCCTGGGGGCGGGTTTCTGGCTCCATTGTGAGCCGGAGGCGGGGCAGCTCCTGGGGGCGGGGCTCTGGGTCAGCCCGGGGGCAGGGCAGCTCCTGGGGGCGGGACATCTCATGGGGGCGGGTTTCTGGGTCCATTGTGAGCCGGAGGCGGGGCAGCTCCTGGGGGCGGGGCTCTGGCTCCTGGGGGCGTGGCTCAGGCACAGGCCGGGAGCGGGGCAGCTCCTGGGGGCGGGGCACAGGCTACATTGTGAGCCGGGGGCGGGGCACCGCATGGGGGCGGGGCTCTGGCACAGCCCGGAGGCGGGGCAGTTCCTGGGGGCGGGGCTCTGGCAGAGAGAGGGGACGGGGTAGCTCCTGGGGGTGGGGCTCTGGCATAGCCCGGGGGCGGGGCAGCTCCTGGGGGCGGGACTCTGGCACAAAGCGGGGACGGGGCAGCTCCTGGGGGCGGGGCTCTGGCTCCATTGTGAGCCGGGGGCGGGGCAGCTCCTGGGGGCGGGGCTCTGGCCCAGCCCGGGTGCGGGGCAGCTCCTGGAGGCGGGGCTCAGGCTCCATTGTGAGCCGGGGGCGGGGCAGCTCCTGGGGGCAGGGCTCTGGCACAGCCCGGGGGCGGGGTAACTCCTGGGGGCGGGGCTCTGGCATAGCACGGGGGCGGGGCAGCTCCTGGTGGCGGGACTCTGGCACAAAGCGGGGATGGGGCAGCTCCTGGGGGCGGGGCTCTGGCTCCATTGGGAGCCGGGGGCGGGGCAGCTCCTGGGGGCGGGGCTCTGGCACAGAGCGGGGACGGGGCAGCTCCTGCGGGCGGGGCTCTGGCATAGCCCGGGAGCGGGGCAGCTCCTGAGGGCGGGACTCTGGCACAAAGCGGGGACGGGGCAGGTCCTGGGGGCGGGGCTCTGGCACAGCCCGGGGGCGGGGCGTCTCCTGGGGGTGGTGCTCTGGCTCCATTGTGAGCCAGGGACGGGGCAGCTCCTGGGGGCGGGGCTCTGGCTCCATGGGGAGCCGGGGGCGTGGCAGCTCCTGGGGGCGGGGCTCTGGCACAGCCCTGGGGCAGGGCAGCTCCTGGGGGCGGGGCTCTGGCAGAGAGAGGGGACGGGGCAGCTCCTGGGGGCGGGGCTCAGGCTCCATTGTGAGCCGGGGGCGGGGCAGCTCCTGGGGGCAGGGCTCTGGCACAGCCCGGGGGCGGGGTAGCTCCTGGGGGCGGGGCTCTGGCATAGCACGGGGGCGGGGCAGCTCCTGGTGGCGGGACTCTGGCACAGAGCGGGGGCGGGGCAGCTCCTGGTTGCGGGACTCTGGCATAGAGCGGGTACGGGGCAGCTCCTGGGGGCGGGGCTCTGGCACAAAGCGGGGACGGGGCAGCTCCTGGGGGCGGGGCTCTGGCTCCATTGTGAGCCAGGGGCGGGGCCGCTCCTGGGGGCGGGGCTCTGGCTCCATTGGGAGCCGGGGGCGGGGCAGCTCTTGGGGCGGGGCTCTGGCACAGAGCGGGGACGGGGCAGCTCCTGGGGGCGGGGCTCTGGCACAGCCCGGGGGCGGGGCAGTGCCTGGGGGCGGGGCTCTGGCTCCATTGGGAGTCGGGGGCGGGGCATCTCCTGGGGGCGGTGCTCTGGCACAGCCCGGGGGCGGGGCAGCTCCTGGGGGCGGGGCTCTGGCTCCATTGCGAGCCGGGGGCGGGGCAGCTCCTGGGGGCGGGGCTCTGGCACAGAGCGGGGACGGGGCAGCTCCTGCGGGCGGGGCCCTGGCATAGCCCGGGGGCGGGGCAGCTCCTGAGGGCGGGACTCTGGCACAAAGCGGGGACGGGGCAGCTCCTGGGGGCGGGGCTCTGGCACAGCCCTGGGGCGGGGCAGCTCCTGGGGGCGGGGCTCTGGCACAGGCCGGGAGCGGGGCAGCTCCTGGGGGCGGGATTCTGGCTCCATGGGGAGCCGGGGGCGGGGCAGCTCCTGTGGGCAGGGCTCTGGCACAGAGCGGGGACGGGGTAGCTCCTGGGGGCGTGGCTCAGGCACAGGCCGGGAGCGGGGCAGCTCCTGGGGGCGGGGCACAGGCTACATTGTGAGCCGGGGGCGGGGCACCGCATGGGGGCGGGGCTCTGGCACAGCCCGGAGGCGGGGCAGTTCCTGGGGGCGGGGCTCTGGCAGAGAGAGGGGACGGGGTAGCTCCTGGGGGTGGGGCTCTGGCATAGCCCGGGGGCGGGGCAGCTCCTGGGGGCGGGGGCGCGACTCTGGCACAAAGCGGGGACGGGGCAGCTCCTGGGGGCGGGGCTCTGGCTCCATTGTGAGCCGGGGGCGGGGCAGCTCCTGGGGGCGGGGCTCTGGCCCAGCCCGGGTGCGGGGCAGCTCCTGGAGGCGGGGCTCAGGCTCCATTGTGAGCCGGGGGCGGGGCAGCTCCTGGGGGCAGGGCTCTGGCACAGCCCGGGGGCGGGGTAACTCCTGGGGGCGGGGCTCTGGCATAGCACGGGGGCGGGGCAGCTCCTGGTGGCGGGACTCTGGCACAAAGCGGGGATGGGGCAGCTCCTGGGGGCGGGGCTCTGGCTCCATTGGGAGCCGGGGGCGGGGCAGCTCCTGGGGGCGGGGCTCTGGCACAGAGCGGGGACGGGGCAGCTCCTGCGGGCGGGGCTCTGGCATAGCCCGGGAGCGGGGCAGCTCCTGAGGGCGGGACTCTGGCACAAAGCGGGGACGGGGCAGGTCCTGGGGGCGGGGCTCTGGCACAGCCCGGGGGCGGGGCGTCTCCTGGGGGTGGTGCTCTGGCTCCATTGTGAGCCAGGGACGGGGCAGCTCCTGGGGGCGGGGCTCTGGCTCCATGGGGAGCCGGGGGCGTGGCAGCTCCTGGGGGCGGGGCTCTGGCACAGCCCTGGGGCAGGGCAGCTCCTGGGGGCGGGGCTCTGGCAGAGAGAGGGGACGGGGCAGCTCCTGGGGGCGGGGCTCAGGCTCCATTGTGAGCCGGGGGCGGGGCAGCTCCTGGGGGCAGGGCTCTGGCACAGCCCGGGGGCGGGGTAGCTCCTGGGGGCGGGGCTCTGGCATAGCACGGGGGCGGGGCAGCTCCTGGTGGCGGGACTCTGGCACAGAGCGGGGGCGGGGCAGCTCCTGGTTGCGGGACTCTGGCATAGAGCGGGTACGGGGCAGCTCCTGGGGGCGGGGCTCTGGCACAAAGCGGGGACGGGGCAGCTCCTGGGGGCGGGGCTCTGGCTCCATTGTGAGCCAGGGGCGGGGCCGCTCCTGGGGGCGGGGCTCTGGCTCCATTGGGAGCCGGGGGCGGGGCAGCTCTTGGGGCGGGGCTCTGGCACAGAGCGGGGACGGGGCAGCTCCTGGGGGCGGGGCTCTGGCACAGCCCGGGGGCGGGGCAGTGCCTGGGGGCGGGGCTCTGGCTCCATTGGGAGTCGGGGGCGGGGCATCTCCTGGGGGCGGTGCTCTGGCACAGCCCGGGGGCGGGGCAGCTCCTGGGGGCGGGGCTCTGGCTCCATTGCGAGCCGGGGGCGGGGCAGCTCCTGGGGGCGGGGCTCTGGCACAGAGCGGGGACGGGGCAGCTCCTGCGGGCGGGGCCCTGGCATAGCCCGGGGGCGGGGCAGCTCCTGAGGGCGGGACTCTGGCACAAAGCGGGGACGGGGCAGCTCCTGGGGGCGGGGCTCTGGCACAGCCCTGGGGCGGGGCAGCTCCTGGGGGCGGGGCTCTGGCACAGGCCGGGAGCGGGGCAGCTCCTGGGGGCGGGATTCTGGCTCCATTGTGAGACGGGGGCGGGGCAGCTCCTGGGGGCGGTGCTCTGGCTCCATTGTGAGAAGGGGGCGGGGCAGCTCGTGGGGGCGGGGCTCTGGCTCCATTGGGAGCCGGGGTCGGGGCAGCTCTTGGGGGTGGGGCTCTGGCACAGCCCGGGGGCGGGGCAGCGCCTGGGGGCGGGGCTCTGGCTCCATTGGGAGCCGGGGGCGGGGCATCTCCTGGGGGCGGGGCTCTGGCCCAGCCCGGGGGCGGGGCAGCTCCTGGGGGCGGGGCTCTGGATCCCTTGGGAGCCGCGGGCGGGGCAGCTTCTGGGGGCGGGGCTCTGGCACAGAGCGGAGACGGGGCAGCTCATGGGGGTGGGGCTCTGGCATAGCACGGGGGCGGGGCAGCTCCTGGGGGCGGGGCTCTGGCACAAATCGGGGACGGGGCAGCTCCTGGGGGCGGGGCTCTGTCATAGCACGGGGGCGGGTCAGCTCCTGGGGGCGGGACTCTGGCTCCATGGGGAGCCGGGGGCGGGGCAGCTCCTGGGGGCGGGGCTCTGGCACAGCCCGGGGGCGGGGCTCTGGCTCCATTGTGAGCCAGGGGCGGGGCAGCTCCTGGGGGCGGGGCAGCTCCTGGGGGCGGGGCTCTGGCCCAGCGCGGGGGCGGGGCAGCTCCTGGGGGCGTGGCTCTGGCACAGCTCGGGGGCGGGGCAGCTCCTGGGGGCGGGGCATCTCCTGGGGGCGGGTTTCTGGCTCCATTGTGAGCCGGAGGCGGGGCAGCTCCTGGGGGCGGGGCTCTGGGTCAGCCCGGGGGCAGGGCAGCTCCTGGGGGCGGGGCATCTCCTGGGGGCGGGACTCTGGCACAAAGCGGGGACGGGGCAGCTCCTGGGGGCGGGGCTCTGGCTCCATTGTGAGCCAGGGGCGGGGCCGCTTCTGGGGGTGGGGCTCTGGCTCCATTGGGAGCCGGGGGCGGGGCAGCTCTTGGGGGCGGGGCTCTGGCATTGGGAGCCGGGGGCGGGGCATCTCCTGGGGGCGGGGCTGTGGCACAGCCCGGGGGCTGTGCTCTGGCTCCATTGTGAGCCAGGGGCGGGGCAGCTCCTGGGGCGGGGCTCTGGCTCCATTGTGAGCCGGGGGCGGGGCAGCTCCTGGGGGCAGGGCTCTGGCACAGCCGGGGGGCGGGGCATCTCCTGGGGGCGGGGCTCTGGCTCCATTGGGAGCCGGGGGCGGGGCAGCTCTTGGGGCGGGGCTCTGGCACAGAGCGGGGACGGGGCAGCTCCTGGGGGCGGGGCTCTGGCACAGCCCGGGGGCGGGGCAGTGCCTGGGGGCGGGGCTCTGGCTCCATTGGGAGTCGGGGGCGGGGCATCTCCTGGGGGCGGTGCTCTGGCACAGCCCGGGGGCGGGGCAGCTCCTGGGGGCGGGGCTCTGGCTCCATTGGGAGCCGGGGGCGGGGCAGCTCCTGGGGGCGGGGCTCTGGCACAGAGCGGGGACGGGGCAGCTCCTGCGAGCGGGGCTCTGGCATAGCCCGGGGGCGGGGCAGCTCCTGAGGGCGGGACTCTGGCACAAAGCGGGGACGGGGCAGCTCCTGGGGGCGGGGCTCTGGCTCCATGGGGAGCCGGGGGCGGGGCAGCTCCTGGGGGCGGGGCTCTGGCACAGCCCGGGGGTGGGGCTCTGGCTCCATTGTGAGCCAGGGGCGGGGCAGCTCCTGGGGGCGGGACTCTGGCACAGAGCGGGGGCGGGTCAGCTCCTGGGGGCGGGGCTCTGGCACAGCCCGAGATCGGGGCAGCTCCTGGGGGCGGGGCTCTGGCACAGAGCGGGGACGGGGCAGCTCCTGCGGGCGGGGCCCTGGCATAGCCCGGGGGCGGGGCAGCTCCTGAGGGCGGGACTCTGGCACAAAGCGGGGACGGGGCAGCTCCTGGGGGCGGGGCTCTGGCACAGCCCTGGGGCGGGGCAGCTCCTGGGGGCGGGGCTCTGGCACAGGCCGGGAGCGGGGCAGCTCCTGGGGGCGGGATTCTGGCTCCATTGTGAGACGGGGGCGGGGCAGCTCCTGGGGGCGGTGCTCTGGCTCCATTGTGAGAAGGGGGCGGGGCAGCTCGTGGGGGCGGGGCTCTGGCTCCATTGGGAGCCGGGGTCGGGGCAGCTCTTGGGGGTGGGGCTCTGGCACAGCCCGGGGGCGGGGCAGCGCCTGGGGGCGGGGCTCTGGCTCCATTGGGAGCCGGGGGCGGGGCATCTCCTGGGGGCGGGGCTCTGGCCCAGCCCGGGGGCGGGGCAGCTCCTGGGGGCGGGGCTCTGGATCCCTTGGGAGCCGCGGGCGGGGCAGCTTCTGGGGGCGGGGCTCTGGCACAGAGCGGAGACGGGGCAGCTCATGGGGGTGGGGCTCTGGCATAGCACGGGGGCGGGGCAGCTCCTGGGGGCGGGGCTCTGGCACAAATCGGGGACGGGGCAGCTCCTGGGGGCGGGGCTCTGTCATAGCACGGGGGCGGGTCAGCTCCTGGGGGCGGGACTCTGGCTCCATGGGGAGCCGGGGGCGGGGCAGCTCCTGGGGGCGGGGCTCTGGCACAGCCCGGGGGCGGGGCTCTGGCTCCATTGTGAGCCAGGGGCGGGGCAGCTCCTGGGGGCGGGGCAGCTCCTGGGGGCGGGGCTCTGGCCCAGCGCGGGGGCGGGGCAGCTCCTGGGGGCGTGGCTCTGGCACAGCTCGGGGGCGGGGCAGCTCCTGGGGGCGGGGCATCTCCTGGGGGCGGGTTTCTGGCTCCATTGTGAGCCGGAGGCGGGGCAGCTCCTGGGGGCGGGGCTCTGGGTCAGCCCGGGGGCAGGGCAGCTCCTGGGGGCGGGGCATCTCCTGGGGGCGGGACTCTGGCACAAAGCGGGGACGGGGCAGCTCCTGGGGGCGGGGCTCTGGCTCCATTGTGAGCCAGGGGCGGGGCCGCTTCTGGGGGTGGGGCTCTGGCTCCATTGGGAGCCGGGGGCGGGGCAGCTCTTGGGGGCGGGGCTCTGGCATTGGGAGCCGGGGGCGGGGCATCTCCTGGGGGCGGGGCTGTGGCACAGCCCGGGGGCTGTGCTCTGGCTCCATTGTGAGCCAGGGGCGGGGCAGCTCCTGGGGCGGGGCTCTGGCTCCATTGTGAGCCGGGGGCGGGGCATCTCCTGGGGGCGGGGCTCTGGCTCCATTGGGAGCCGGGGGCGGGGCAGCTCTTGGGGCCGGGGCTCTGGCACAGAGCAGGGACGGGGCAGCTCCTGGGGGCGGGGCTCTGGCACAGCCCGGGGGCGGGGCAGCTCCTGGGGGCGGGGCTCTGGCTCCATTGGGAGCCGCGGGCGGGGCAGCTCCTGGGGCCTGGGTTCTGGCACAGAGCGAGGACGGGGCAGCTCATGGGGGTGGGGCTCTGGCATAGCACGGGGGCGGGGCAGCTCCTGGGGGCGGGACTCTGGCACAAAGCGGGGACGGGGCAGCGCCTGGGGGCGGGGCTCTGGCTCCATTGGGAGCCGGGGTCGGGGCAGCTCCTGGGGGCGGGGCTCTGGCACAGCCCGGGGGCGGGGCAGCTCCTGGGGGCGGGGCTCTGGCTCCATTGGGAGCCGCGGGCGGGGCAGCTTCTGGTGGCGGGGCACTGGCACAGAGCGGGGACGGGGCAGCTCATGGGGGTGGGGCTCTGGCATAGCACGGGGGCGGGGCAGCTCCTGGGGGCGGGGCTCTGGCACAAAGTGGGGACGGGGCAGCTCCTGGGGGCGGGGCTCTGGCATAGCACGGGGGCGGGGCAACTCCTGGGGGCGGGACTCTGGCACAGAGCGGGGGCGGGTCAGCTCCTGGGGGCGGGGCTCTGGCTCCATGGGGAGCCGGGGGCGTGGCAGCTCCTGGGGACGGGGCTCTGGCACAGCTCGGGGGCGGGGCAGCTCCTGGGGGCGGGGCTCTGGCACAGCGCGGGGGCGGGGCATCTCCTGGGGGCGGGTTTCTGGCTCCATTGTGAGCCGGAGGCGGGGCAGCTCCTGGGGGCGGGGCTCTGGGTCAGCCCGGGGGCGGGGCATCTCCTGGGGGTGGGTTTCTGGGTCCATTGTGAGCCGGAGGCGGGGCAGCGCCTGGGGGCGGGGCTCTGGGTCAGCCCGGGGGCAGGGCAGCTCCTGGGGGCGGGGCATCTCCTGGGGGCGGGACTCTGGCACAAAGCGGGGACGGGGCAGCTCCTGGGGGCGGGGCTCTGGGTCCATTGTGAGCCGGGGGCAGGGCAGCTCTTGGGGGCGGGGCTCTGGCACAGAGCGGGGACGGGGCAGCTCCTGGGGGCGGGGCTCTGGCATAGCCCGGGAGCGGGGAAGCTCCTGAGGGCGGGACTCTGGCACAAAGCGGGGACGGGGCAGCTCCTGGGGGCGGGGCTCTGGCTCCATGGGGAGCCGGGGGCGTGGCAGCTCCTGGGGGCGGGGCTCTTGCACAGCTCGGGGGAGGGGCAGCCCCTGGGGGCGGGGCTCTGGCTCTATTGGGAGCCGGGGGGGGGGCATCTCCTGGGGGCGGGGCTCTGGCACAGCCCGGGGGCGTGGCAGCTCCTGGGAGCGGGGGGCGGGGCAGCTCCTGGGGGCGGGGCTCTGGCACAAAGCGGGGACGGGGTAGCTCCTGAGGGCGGGACTCTGGCACAAAGCGTGGACGGGGCAGCTCCTGGGGGCGGGGCTCTGGCTCCATTGGGAGCCGGGGGCGGGGCATCTCCTGGGGGTGGGGCTCTGGCACAGCCCGGGGGCGAGGCAGCTCCTGGGGGCGGGGCTCTGGCTCCATGGGGAGCCGGGGGCGGGGCAGCTCCTGGGGGCAGGGCTCTGGCACAGAGCGGGGACGGGGTAGCTCCTGGGGGCGGGGCTCTGGCACAGGCCGGGAGCGGGGCAGCTCCTGGGGGCGGGGCTCAGGCTCCATTGTGAGCCGGGGGCGGGTCAGCTCCTGGGGGCGGGGCTCTGGCACAGAGCGGGGACGGGGTAGCTCCTGGGGGCGGGGCTCTGGCACAGGCCGGGAGCGGGGCAGCTCTTGGGGGCGGGGCTCAGGCTCCATTGTGAGCCGGGGGCTGGGCACCGCATGGGGGCGGTGCTCTGGCACAGCCCGGAGGCAGGGCAGTTCCTGGGGGCGGGGCTCTGGCACAGAGAGGGGACGGGGCAGCTCCTGGGGGCGGGGCTCTGGCACAGCTAATTTAGACCCCATCATTGGGCAGGGACCATAACACGTCCTGCTGCATTCGTTATTTCAAAGGGCGGTTTAGGATTTTCAGTGTCAGACACGGTGCACAAAGTTATTCCCATTTGTCATGCTGCCACTATTCCTAAACTCCTCATTAGCCTCATTAAAGACTGAGGCAAAGTATTTGTTTAGATATTGGGCCATGCCTAGATTATCCTTAACCTCCACTCCATCCTCAGTGTTTAGCGGTCCCACTTCTTCTTTCTTTGTTTTCTTCCTATTTATATGGCTATAAAACCTTTTACTATTGGTTTTAATTCCCTTTGCAAGGTCCAATTCTACATGCCTTTTAGCCTGTCTCACTTTATCCCTACATGCTCTGACCTCAATAAGGTAGGTTTCTTTGCTGATCCCTCCCATCTTCCACTCCGTATATGCTTTCTGTTTTTTCTTAATCACCTCTCTGAGATGCTTGCTCATCCAGCTTGGTCTAAAACCCCTGCCTATGAATTGTTTCCCCTTTCTTGGGATACAGGCTTCTGATAGCTTCTGCAACTTTAACTTGAAATAATCCCAGGCCTCCTCCACCTTTAGATCCATAAATTCTTTAGTCCAATCCACTTCCCTAACTAATTTCCTTAATTTATTAAAGTTAGCCCTTTTGAAATCAAAAACTCTAGTCTCAGATTTATTTTTGTTTATCCTTCCATTTAGTTTGAACTGAATTAGCTCATGATCACTCGAGCCAAGGTTGTCCCCTACAACCATTTCTTCAATGAGGTCCTCACTACTCACCAAAACCAAATCTAAAATGGCACCCCCCCTTGTTGGTTCAGCAACTACTTGATGAAGGAATTAATCAGCGATCACATCTAAGAAAATCTGAGTCCTATTATTATTACTAGCACTTGTTCTTCAATCTATATATGGGAAGTTGAAGTCTCCCATGATCACACAGTTCCCATTAGCTAATGCACAGCTGAGAGTATGCTGGGGAATCTGGTCTGAGGAGACTTGAACTCAGATCACAGGATTCAAAACCCTGAGTGCTGCCCTTACGCCATGGGACCAGTGGTAAAACTTTGGGGTTTTGTCACTTGTGGTGTAGCAGAGCCTGGGTGGGCAATTTTTTGCCTCTCTTGCTCAAGGCCTCTCTGGCCAGCCCTGCGTTTGCTCAACAAGTCGGCAGGCAGCGGTTTGCTGTAGACCCAGAAGCCTTTCTTCCTCCAGACTGTGAGGCCAGTGGGCATGTGAGGAAGTTGCCCCTTCAATCCCAGGCTGTAAATGGCCCTTCCTAGGAAAGCCCAAGTCCTCAAAAGGAAAAAGTAACATCAAGTAGGGGGGTACTGAAGAGCTGCTTCTTGAAGAATATGATGCTCTGGACATCTGACCAGGGACTTGAACCCTGGACTCTCTGATTAAAAGTCTGATGCTCTCGCAACTGAGGTACCCAGGCTCACAGGAGAAAAAGGCAAGTTTGGTGCAGAAGAGAAACTTGTCAAGAAAAAGCAGGCAGGAAACAATACAGGTTTCAGAGTAGTAGCCGTGTTAGTCTGTGTCAGCAAAAAGAACATAAGAAAAGGAATACTTGTGACACCTTAGAGACTAACAAATTTATTTCAGCATAAGCTTTCGTGGACTACAGTCCACGTCGTTGGATGCATAGAATGGAACATCCAGTAGGAGGATATTTATACATTCAGAGAAACATGAAAAGGTGGAAGTAATCTTACCAGCTGTAAAAGGCTAATTAATTGAAAGGAACTGTTATCAGCAGGGGAAAGAAACTTTTGAAGTGATAATCAAGATGGCCAATTACAGACAGTTGACACAAAGGTGTTAAGAGTATTTAACTAGGCTATTAAACGAGGGGAAATAGATCCAATTAACGTAATGACCGAGCCATTCCCAGTCTCTATTCAAACCTAAGGTAATGGTATCTAGTTTGCACATGAATTCTAGTTCAGCAGCTTCTCGTTGGAGTCTGTTTTTGAAGTTTTTCTGTTGCAAAATTGCCCCCTTTAAGTCTGTCACTGAGTGATTAGAGAGGTTGAAGTGTTCACCTACTGGCTTTTGAATGTGATGATTCCTGATGTCAGATTTGTGTCCATTTATTCTTTTGCGTAGAGACAAAACCCGATGGCAACTCTGTCCACATATCTATTCAAGTGACACCATCATAGGACCTAATCACATCAGCCACACAATCAGGGGCTTGTTCACCTGCACATCTACCAATGTGATATATGCTATCATGTGCCAGCAATTCCCCTCTGCCATGTACATTGGCCAAACCGGACAGTCTCTACCGCAAGAGTCTTTCCAGGGTTAACTTTCTAACGCTGTCTCTTACTGTGACACTATTTAATACTGGTCCACCCTGTGCTGGTGACAGTTCCATTTCTAGATGTTAGTACATTTCAGTTACAGTTCAAATGTAAAAGTTTCTATGTGCTCAGTTTAAAGGATTTTTTTAATTTGCTCATATATGGAATGAAAAATACAGATTTACAGATCCTGGCATGTAAATTTATCCTCTTCTATGATAGAGAAAATCATGCATCCAAATTGGGCAAGAAAATCATAAAATGAAGTGGGTATTAACCCACGAAAGCTTATGCTGAAATAAATTTGTTAGTCTCTAAGGTGCTACAAGTTTTTCTTTCTTATTTTCATTTTGCTGACACAGACTAACACGGCTACTACACTTAAACCTTCCAATAAAAAATCAGGTATTCAGAATTTTAACATATGGGGGGTCAGCAAATAATCTTTTTCCTGGGGTGTCATTTGGTCTAGGGGAGGCCCGGTCAGGGAGAGCAGGGGTTAGTTTCACATGCCTGTTTCCAGGCTGTATTCTGTGGTCACGCTGCTCCGTGGGAGGGATCCCGGGAGCCCAGACTCAGGGCTGGAACAGGCCCCTGATTTCGGGGGTGGCTGCAGGGTTACAGCGCTCTGACGTCTCAGACAATCTGTCTCTCCCCAAGCCTCAGATCTGTGTCCCCAGAGGCTCCTGCACTGTCTCCGCTCCATTCCCATTCTACAGACAGGAGCAGCGTGAAGGGTTAGGGGGGATCCATAGGGGGGCAGAGGCTTCAGGAGCCCCCAGTGTTTGCCCATCTGGGGCATTGTGGCTGAGATCTCTGCTGGCCAGCGCCAGCGCTCGCAAGGCGCTAGTGTGGATGCTGGAGGCTGGGTGCCGGAGGCAGAGACCCAGCAGAGTGGGGCAGCGGCAGCGTGCTGGGCCCATAACCCAGAAGTCGATGGATCAAAACCATCCTCTGCTAGGCAGGTGCTTGTTTCTTTTTGCTCTGGGCCTGCAAGCTGTCACGGAGTATAGGGGAGTCCGGCCCTGCACCCCTCTTCCCCGGATTCACTGGGAGTCTCAGCCAGCCAGTAGAACAGAAGGTTTATTAGAGATGCCAGGAACCCAGCCCAACCAGAGCTTGTCAGTACATCCAGGACCCCGCAGTCGGGTCCTTCCGGGGGGCAGGGAGCTTAGACCCCAGCCTGGGGCTCCCTGCATTTCGCCCCACAGCTCCACATGGGGCAGGGAGGCCAGACCCTGTCTGCCTCTCTCCCCTCTTCTCCGGCCAGCTCCAATCTGAAACCCAAAAGCCAAACCCTCCAGCAGCCTCTCTTCCCCTCCCCCGGGGCCCCTCCTCTAGCCTGTTACCATTCTCCCAGCCAAAGGTGTCACCTCCCAACCCCCGTCCTGGCTCATGTTACAGCCTCAGGTAAAGTCTCGCATTTCCAATGCAGCCTGTCCTAATGCAGTTGTCACTCAGGTCAGATCCATCTCGCTCTCTACTCCGTCACATCTCTCCCCCCTTCGAGACCGAACTGAGCGGGGTCACTTTAGCTAGTGACCCGGGGAAGTTCGAACCTGGTCACACCAGGCCGTTACAGTTCGACGAGCTCCCTTAGGTCGGGTGGGCTGGATGGCACCCGCAGGCCGCATGTGGGAAGGGTTATGCGGCCCGTGCCCTTTTTCCATCCCCAAACCCCTGGGGTTCACGCTGAGATCAGGTCTTTTCCCAGCGCTCCAGTCTGGAGGGCTGTAGTTCGGGCTCTCCTGGTTAAGAGCCTCCCTCTTGATCTGGTCCCCTCTCTGCCCACGTGTCTGTGTCACCAGCCGCTCGGCATCGGCCCCTTTTCCTGGATGCAGCCACGTCGGGGCGAAGTGGTGAATATACACCATAAAGCGCCACCCAAATAGATCCGGCTGCTGCTTCTTAAGGGTCTGCACCATGGCCAGGCATTTCCTCTCTATGGCCGGACCGTTCTGCCTCCAGGGCAGCAGCTCCTTGCTCAGATACCTGATGGGGCGTCTCCCCCACTTCGCATAGGCCTGCATCAGCACCACGCCCAGCCCTGTGTCTGAGGCTTTGGTGAACACTGTACAGGGCTTGGCCCCGTCTGGGTTTACTCGATCTATAGGGCCCTGGATTAGAGCCTCCTTCAGCGCACAGAGAGCCCTCTGGCCCTGCTCGGTCCAGACTGCCTCGTCTGGCTTCCTCTTCTTACCTAGCTCTGTGATGGGGGCAGCTAGGGAGCTAAAGGGGGGTACAAACCTCTGGTGGTACCCCGCCATCCCGCTAAAGGCCTGGACCTGTTTCTTGGTCTGGGGAACAGGCCAATCTCTGATCGCCTCCACCTTGGCCAGCCCTGGGCTGCTGAATGACTGGTTCACCTTTAAAGCCAGCCTGTCCTTGGCCTCTCTCTCCAGGTTCTGGGCTCTTTTCCCAGTTACTCTGAACGGGGGACACCTGATGGGAGGATGGGCTCCCATCTCAGGGGAGAGATCCATCAGGGGGTCTTCCCCCTTCTTGTCCCAATTGTCCCTTACCGGTTCTAGGGGTCCCCTTACTCTCCTCCCATACCACAGCTTGAAAGGGAAGCCCCCTGGTGATTCCTGGGGCACTTCCCTGTGCCATCGGTGGGGCAGGTACTTGTCCCAGTCCTGTGGATGCTGATTTATGCAAGTCCTCAGCATCATCCTCACGGTCCCCTGAACTCTCTCCACCAGCCCGTTGGACTGAGGGTGATATGCAGAGGCCCAGGTGGGCCAGATCCCACCTTTCTCCCACACGCCCCGGAGCCGGGCTGAGATGACCTCAGATCCCTGCTCCGTAAAGACCTCGCTGGGGACCCCCATTCTGCTGAAGATGGTCAGCAGCGTGTCTGCCTCGGTGTCTGCCCCAGTGGAGGACAGAGCCACCACTTCTGGGTAGCGGGTGGCGAAATTCATCACCACCAGGATGCATTTCTTCCCTGACCAGGTTGCCCTGCTGAGGGGGCCCACCCTCTTCATAGCCACCTTCTGGAAAGGTTCCTCTCTGATGGGCAGGGACCTCCAGGGATCTTCTTCCTTCCCCTGGGCCAGGTGTAATAACCGGTGATGATACTTCTGGGGCCTCACCGGCTGCCTCCTGATTCCCCACAGTTCTACTTCCCCTTGGGAAGCCCATTCCCAGCACAGGAATCCCTTCTCCCACAGGGATCTGTCTCTGCAGTCTTCCCCAAGGGGGTTTGCAGCGCTGTGGCCAGCAAGTTCCCTTAGCTTCTCCAAGGCAGGATCCCTCTGCAGCTGACTGGCCAGGCCTGGGGTCACCGCCCCACTGAGTCCGGTCCCTGGTGGCTCCCTCCCTGCCGTGGAATCACTTCCCGGCAGCACCTCTGGACCAGGCAAGCCTGGTTGGCAGCCGTCCTGCCCTGCCTGTGTGTTCCCCCACTCAGCTGGGGTCTCTGCTCCCCCCGGGCTCAGCGCTGCCCTGGCTGTCCCTGTGGGGCCAGGCAGCGAGCTCGCTGCTTTGGTAACAGCATCAGAGCCAGCGTGAGCCACCTCTCCAGTGTGCAGGGGGGTGGGGAGCATCTCTCTGACCCACCCCGCCCTAGGGGTCTGGTTACAGGCAGGCAGGTAACCGGAGCCTGGCAGCTCCTCCCCACAGCCAGCCAGGTCATTTGCATTTTCACTGACCATTTCCCTCTTAGCCAATTGGTTTCCTGAGTTCAAATTCAAATCCTCGGCCGTTACAGGGCCTGGATCCTGTCCCAAAGATACACAGTCACCCCCCAACAGCACCTCACCGCTGATATCCTGGAGACCCCCAACCACCAGCCAGCCCGACCCCTCCTGGGTCTGCACAGGGATCTGGGCCATAGACAGGGCGAATGGGTCCGTCCCTGGGACCCTCACCCAGGTCACACAGCCCCCCAGCAGCTGGTGGGGGTGCACCACCCGGGGCCTGACCACAATTCTCTCTGTCCCGGGGTCTTGCCACCCCCCGAATGTCTCTCCATTGACCATCAGCTTCCGCTTCCACTGGGGGTCCATAGGGCTTGAGTCCAGGGCCAGGAGTGGAAATCCGTCCACCATCCCACCCTTCTGGCTGGTGGAGTTTATGGCCTTGGGACCCAGCAAGGGGGTTAAATCCCGGGGCTTTTCCGCAGGGTCTCCCTGGTTCCAATCACCAGTCTGCTCCAAGGCAGTGAGGTGGGCCTCCACATCCCCACCCTCCTTAACCAGGGGCAGCAATTTAGGATCGAGGTTCCCTGCGGAGCTGGCACCCCGGGATCTGTCCCCACTTACCCCTGGCCAGTCCCCTATGCCTCTCCATTCCACCACCGCAAGTTCACGCTGCTGCTTCTTCTGTAGGTCTTTCTCGGGCTCTTGCTGTCTCTCACCGTCCTCTTGCTCTCTCGGACTCAGCTCCAGTCCCATCCGTCTCCGATCCCCTGCTGGGGAACCCGATCGTGAAGACCCCCGTCTGGTTGGGGACCAGACTCTTGGGGATGCCAGGCTATCACTCCAGCTGCTCCCAGATCCTGCTGTAGCCCCATTGGGGTCCGGAATCGGCTCCCTGGAATGGTCATCTTCCTCCAGCCGCGTGATTAACTGGGCTTTAGTGAGCTTTCCAATGGGTATCCCTCTCGTTTTGCACAGGGTTACAATGCTCTTCTTAAGGAGAAGGCGATACGCCATCACTTCACTGCTCCCAAGTTTGCTGTGGACTCGCAGGCCTGTGTGCTCTTAGCTCCCCACGGTTTCCAGGAAGAACCCCAAGTGTGCCAGCCCTTCTCCAGGTCACCGCCTCTTTGCCAGGGTCGAGCTGCAGCTCCTGCGCCCCTGGGTCCACTCACGGCACCCCCA
>JBAIAC010000636.1:67500-77500 GCA_037349315.1 Chelydra serpentina
CCCCTGGGTGGTCTGCCGGGACCACACGACCTCGCACATCGGGGGGGGGAAAAAACCCCACTCGGACCGACGGGCTCCCGGGCCGCCCCGAGGGAAGTTCCGCCGTCGGTTGTCCCATGATCCCTGTCCGCGAAAAGGATAAGGGTAACCATCCGCCTGAACACCGGACGCCGCCACAGACGTGGGGTGCCGGCCCGCGAAGGTCCCTTCCCGTCACGAACCAGAGCGCCAAATCGATCGGATGGTGACAGTGGGGAGGCACGGGGCCGCCGCTACCCCCCCCTGCCTCTGGGGGGGCGCTGACAGCCGGAGCTAGCGTCCCCAGGAATGCTGGGGGACGACCGTGGTCCCAGGAACCTAAGAGCCGGGAAAGGAGGGCTGACTCGGAGGGCCGGGTGCCACCCCGCGTTCCAGCTTGTGCCCCTTTGCCTTTCCCCCCAGAGCCGTGCAAGGTCGGGTACAAGACTCAGATTGGTCCCCTTGGCTCATCTCCGGTTCTCAAGGGTTCTGAAAAACCTGTTCTCAAAAATCTCCGCACACCTTTCTGAAAGGTGTGCGCGAAAAAGGCAGCCCCAAATTCAGCGGGACCAACCTGGAATCGAGTCCGACCTCGTGGTTCCCTAGGTCGGCCGGGGCGACTCGCGGCGACCCCATCCGGACTTCCGAGACACAACCGGCCATCAGGTCAACCCATTGACTTGAATGGGGTTGACCTGGTGACCGAGTCGGGACTTAGAAAAATTTCGAGACCCCCTCCCGGGGTTGACCAGGTGGCCGAGAGGGGACTTTGAGCAACTTTGCCCCCCCACACACACACACACCCCCGCCGGAGAAGAAAAAAAGGATCGGGCCCACGAGCGGCTAGGCGGCAAGCCGCCCTGGGCGCACCGTCCCGGGCTGCAGCCACGGACATGCCCCCCCCCGGCACACAGGATCGGGCCCATGGAAGTCTGGAACAAAATTTCCACGACGGCCACGGGGAGCCGGGGGCTACCCGGGGAGGGTGCTCCGAGGACCGCAGGGAGTACCGGGTCGACCCGGGGGCCGGGGAGCAGCCCGGCCATCAGGTCAACCCCGGGACCCCAACGGGGTTGACCTGGTGGCCGGGGAGCAGCCCGGCCATCGGGTCAACCCCCGGACCCCAACGGGGTTGACCTGGTGGCCGGGGAGCAGCCCGGCCATCGGGTCAACCCCCGGACCCCCAACGGGGTTGACCTGGTGTCCGAGTCGGGACTTAGAAATTTTCCGAGACCCTTCCCGGGGTTGACCAGGTGGCCGAGCGGGGACTCTGAAAATGGTTCAGCCCGCTTCCTCGGGGTGGCGGTGACCTGTATACCGAGGAGGGACTTGGAGACACGTCCCTGCCCGCACACCCCCACACACTCCCGCACACACCCCGGGAAAAAGAAAAAAAAAAAAAAAAAAAAAGGATCGGGACCACTCGCGGCTTGGCGGCAAGCCGCCCAGGGCGCACCGTCCCGGGCTGCGGCCGCGGACCTTCCCCCCGGCGCACTGATCGGGCCCATGGAAGTCCGGAACAAAATTTCCACGACGGCCTCGGGGAGCCGGGGGCTACCCGGGGAGGGTGCTCCGAGGGCCGCAGGGAGTACCGGGTCGACCCGGGGGCCGGGGAGCAGCCCGGCCATCAGGTCAACCTCCGGACCCCCAAAGGGGTTGACCTGGTGGCCGGGGAGCAGCCCGGCCATCAGGTCAACCCCCGGACCCCAACGGGGTTGACCTGGTGGCCGGGGAGCAGCCCGGCCATCGGGTCAACCCCCGGACCCCCCAACGGGGTTGACCTGGTGTCCGAGTCCGGACTTAGAAATTTTCCGAGACCCTTCCCGGGGTTGACCAGGTGGCCGAGCGGGGACTCTGAAAATGGTTCAGCCCGCTTCCTCGGGGTGGCGGTGACCTGGATTCCGAGGAGGGACTTGGAGACACGTCCCTGCCCGCACACCCCCACACACTCCCGCACACACCCCGGGAAAAAGAAAGAAAAAAAAAAAAAAAAAAAAAAAAAAAAGGATCGGGACCACTCGCGGCTTGGCGGCAAGCCGCCCAGGGCGCACCGTCCCGGGCTGCGGCCGCGGACCTTCCCCCCGGCGCACTGATCGGGCCCATGGAAGTCCGGAACAAAATTTCCACGACGGCCTCGGGGAGCCGGGGGCTACCCGGGGAGGGTGCTCCGAGGGCCGCAGGGAGTACCGGGTCGACCCGGGGGCCGGGGAGCAGACCGGCCATCAGGTCAACCCCCGGACCCCCAAAGGGGTTGACCTGGTGCCCGGGGAGCAGCCCGGCCATCAGGTCAACCCCCGGACCCCAACGGGGTTGACCTGGTGGCCGGGGACCAGCCCGGCCATCGGGTCAACCCCCGGACCCCCAACGGGGTTGACCTGGTGTCCGAGTCCGGACTTAGAAATTTTCCGAGACCCTTCCCGGGGTTGACCAGGTGGCCGAGCGGGGACTCTGAAAATGGTTCAGCCCGCTTCCTCGGGGTGGCGGTGACCTGTATACCGAGGAGGGACTTGGAGACACGACCCTGCCCGCACACCCCCACACACACCCCGGGAAAAAGAAAAAAAAAAAAAAAAAAAAAAAAGGATCGGGACCACTCGCGGCTTGGCGGCAAGCCGCCCAGGGCGCACCGTCCCGGGCTGCGGCCGCGGACCTTCCCCCCGGCGCACTGATCGGGCCCATGGAAGTCCGGAACAAAATTTCCACGACGGCCTCGGGGAGCCGGGGGCTACCCGGGGAGGGTGCTCCGAGGGCCGCAGGGAGTACCGGGTCGACCCGGGGGCCGGGGAGCAGCCCGGCCATCAGGTCAACCTCCGGACCCCCAAAGGGGTTGACCTGGTGGCCGGGGAGCAGCCCGGCCATCAGGTCAACCCCCGGACCCCAACGGGGTTGACCTGGTGGCCGGGGAGCAGCCCGGCCATCGGGTCAACCCCCGGACCCCCCAACGGGGTTGACCTGGTGTCCGAGTCCGGACTTAGAAATTTTCCGAGACCCTTCCCGGGGTTGACCAGGTGGCCGAGCGGGGACTCTGAAAATGGTTCAGCCCGCTTCCTCGGGGTGGCGGTGACCTGGATTCCGAGGAGGGACTTGGAGACACGTCCCTGCCCGCACACCCCCACACACTCCCGCACACACCCCGGGAAAAAGAAAGAAAAAAAAAAAAAAAAAAAAAAAAAAAAGGATCGGGACCACTCGCGGCTTGGCGGCAAGCCGCCCAGGGCGCACCGTCCCGGGCTGCGGCCGCGGACCTTCCCCCCGGCGCACTGATCGGGCCCATGGAAGTCCGGAACAAAATTTCCACGACGGCCTCGGGGAGCCGGGGGCTACCCGGGGAGGGTGCTCCGAGGGCCGCAGGGAGTACCGGGTCGACCCGGGGGCCGGGGAGCAGACCGGCCATCAGGTCAACCCCCGGACCCCCAAAGGGGTTGACCTGGTGCCCGGGGAGCAGCCCGGCCATCAGGTCAACCCCCGGACCCCAACGGGGTTGACCTGGTGGCCGGGGACCAGCCCGGCCATCGGGTCAACCCCCGGACCCCCAACGGGGTTGACCTGGTGTCCGAGTCCGGACTTAGAAATTTTCCGAGACCCTTCCCGGGGTTCACCAGGTGGCCGAGCGGGGACTCTGAAAATGGTTCAGCCCGCTTCCTCGGGGTGGCGGTGACCTGGATACCGAGGAGGGACTTGGAGACACGACCCTGCCCGCACACCCCCACACACTCCCGCACACACCCCGGGAAAAAGAAAAAAAAAAAAAAAAAAAAAAAGGATCGGGACCGCTCGCGGCTTGGCGGCAAGCCGCCCAGGGCGCACCGTCCCGGGCTGCGGCCGCGGACCTTCCCCCCGGCGCACTGATCGGGCCCATGGAAGTCCGGAACAAAATTTCCACGACGGCCTCGGGGAGCCGGGGGCTACCCGGGGAGGGTGCTCCGAGGGCCGCAGGGAGTACCGGGTCGACTCGGGGGCCGGGGAGCAGCCCGGCCATCAGGTCAACCTCCGGACCCCCAAAGGGGTTGACCTGGTGGCCGGGGAGCAGCCCGGCCATCAGGTCAACCCCCGGACCCCAACGGGGTTGACCTGGTGGCCGGGGACCAGCCCGGCCATCGGGTCAACCCCCGGACCCCCCAACGGGGTTGACCTGGTGTCCGAGTCCGGACTTAGAAATTTTCCGAGACCCTTCCCGGGGTTGAACAGGTGGCCGAGCGGGGACTCTGAAAATGGTTCAGCCCGCTTTCTCGGGGTGGCGGTCACCTGGATACCGAGGAGGGACTTGGAGACACGTCCCTGCCCGCACACCCCCACACACTCCCGCACACACCCCGGGAAAAAGAAAAAAAAAAAAAAAAAAAAAAAAAAAAAAAAAGGATCGGGACCACTCGCGGCTTGGCGGCAAGCCGCCCAGGGCGCACCGTCCCGGGCTGCGGCCGCGGACCTTCCCCCCGGCGCACTGATCGGGCCCATGGAAGTCCGGAACAAAATTTCCACGACGGCCTCGGGGAGCCGGGGGCTACCCGGGGAGGGTGCTCCGAGGGCCGCAGGGAGTACCGGGTCGACCCGGGGGCCGGGGAGCAGACCGGCCATCAGGTCAACCTCCGGACCCCCAAAGGGGTTGACCTGGTGGCCGGGGAGCAGCCCGGCCATCAGGTCAACCCCCGGACCCCAACGGGGTTGACCTGGTGGCCGGGGAGCAGCCCGGCCATCGGGTCAACCCCCGGACCCCCCCAACGGGGTTGACCTGGTGTCCGAGTCCGGACTTAGAAATTTTCCGAGACCCTTCCCGGGGTTGACCAGGTGGCCGAGCGGGGACTCTGAAAATGGTTCAGCCCGCTTCCTCGGGGTGGCGGTGACCTGGATTCCGAGGAGGGACTTGGAGACACGTCCCTGCCCGCACACCCCCACACACCCCCGCACACACCCCGGGAAAAAGAAAAAAAAAAAAAAAAAAAAAAAGGATCGGGGCCACTCGCGGCTTGGCGGCAAGCCGCCCAGGGCGCACCGTCCCGGGCTGCGGCCGCGGACCTTCCCCCCGGCGCACTGATCGGGCCCATGGAAGTCCGGAACAAAATTTCCACGACGGCCTCGGGGAGCCGGGGGCTACCCGGGGAGGGTGCTCCGAGGGCCGCAGGGAGTACCGGGTCGACTCGGGGGCCGGGGAGCAGCCCGGCCATCAGGTCAACCTCCGGACCCCCAAAGGGGTTGACCTGGTGGCCGGGGAGCAGCCCGGCCATCAGGTCAACCCCCGGACCCCAACGGGGTTGACCTGGTGGCCGGGGACCAGCCCGGCCATCGGGTCAACCCCCGGACCCCCCAACGGGGTTGACCTGGTGTCCGAGTCCGGACTTAGAAATTTTCCGAGACCCTTCCCGGGGTTGAACAGGTGGCCGAGCGGGGACTCTGAAAATGGTTCAGCCCGCTTTCTCGGGGTGGCGGTCACCTGGATACCGAGGAGGGACTTGGAGACACGTCCCTGCCCGCACACCCCCACACACTCCCGCACACACCCCGGGAAAAAGAAAAAAAAAAAAAAAAAAAAAAGGATCGGGACCACTCGCGGCTTGGCGGCAAGCCGCCCAGGGCGCACCGTCCCGGGCTGCGGCCGCGGACCTTCCCCCCGGCGCACTGATCGGGCCCATGGAAGTCCGGAACAAAATTTCCACGACGGCCTCGGGGAGCCGGGGGCTACCCGGGGAGGGTGCTCCGAGGGCCGCAGGGAGTACCGGGTCGACCCGGGGGCCGGGGAGCAGACCGGCCATCAGGTCAACCTCCGGACCCCCAAAGGGGTTGACCTGGTGGCCGGGGAGCAGCCCGGCCATCAGGTCAACCCCCGGACCCCAACGGGGTTGACCTGGTGGCCGGGGAGCAGCCCGGCCATCGGGTCAACCCCCGGACCCCCCAACGGGGTTGACCTGGTGTCCGAGTCCGGACTTAGAAATTTTCCGAGACCCTTCCCGGGGTTGACCAGGTGGCCGAGCGGGGACTCTGAAAATGGTTCAGCCCGCTTCCTCGGGGTGGCGGTGACCTGGATTCCGAGGAGGGACTTGGAGACACGTCCCTGCCCGCACACCCCCACACACCCCCGCACACACCCCGGGAAAAAGGAAAAAAAAAAAAAAAAAAAAAGGATCGGGGCCACTCGCGGCTTGGCGGCAAGCCGCCCAGGGCGCACCGTCCCGGGCTGCGGCCGCGGACCTTCCCCCCGGCGCACTGATCGGGCCCATGGAAGTCCGGAACAAAATTTCCACGACGGCCTCGGGGAGCCGGGGGCTAACCGGGGAGGGTGCTCCGAGGGCCGCAGGGAGTACCGGGTCGGCCCGGTGGCCGGGGAGGAGCCCGGCCATCAGGTCAACCCCTGGACGCGAACGGGGGTTGACCTGCTGTCCGAGTCGGGACTTAGAAAAATTTCGAGACCGTTCCCGGGGTTGACCAGGTGGCCGAGCGGGGACTTTGAAAATTTTTCAGCCCGCTTCCTCGGGTTGGGGGTGGCCTGGATTCCGGTCAGGGATAGCGGGCCAGGAGGCGCGGAGCTCGGCGCCTACGGCCATACCGGACCGAACGCCCCCGATCCCGTCAGATCTCGGAAGGTAAACCGTCCCGGGCCTGGCTAGTACTTGGATGGGTGACCGCCTGGGAATCCCAGGTGCCGTAGGCAGCTTTTCCCGGTCCGAGCCGGCCCTCTCGTTTTCCGGGGCAGGAGCAAGGAATGGGGAGAGGGGTAGTCTGTGTGTGTGTGTGTGTGTGTGTGTGTGTCTGTCTGTCTGTCTGTCTGTGTGTGGAGGGGACCGGGGGCGAGGGAGGGGGGAAGGGGGAGCGGAGAACCTGGAAAGCCGCCCCACCGCCCCCGTTGCCACTCTGTCTACGGGGCCAGAGGCGACGGCCGAAGGTCGCGGGTCTGGGCGCCCGGCTCCCCGTCGGGTTCCCACAGACCCCGAAGCCTCGTGGGCAGACCCGGGCACGGGGCCGACTCGCTCGGACATGCCGGGGACCCCGACCCCGGCCTCCGGCCCCCGGGACACCCCCCGTCACCCGTGCTAGGCCCGGCCTTCCGAAACGGACGGCGGGTGTGCAGGGCCCCCCGGGCTGCCCCCGCGGCGGACCCACGGCCCGCGAAGCCCCGTGGGCAGACCCGGGGCACGGGGCCGACTCGCTCGGACTCGCCGGGGACCCCGACCCCGGCCTCCGGGCCCCGGGACCACCCCCCGTCACCCTGCTAGGCCCGGCCTTACGAAAGGGACGGCGGGTGTGCAGGCCCCCCGGGCTGCCTCCGCGGGGGACCCAGGGCCCCCGAAGCCACGTGGGCAGACCCGGGGCACGGGACCGACTCGCTCGGACTCGCCGGGAACCCCCGACCCGGCCTCCGGCACCCGGACCACCCCCCGTCACCCGTGCTAGGCCCGGCCTTCCGAAACGGACGGCGGGTGTGCAGGGCCCCCCGGGCTGCTCCGCGGGGACCCAGGGCCCCCGAAGCCCCGTGGGCAGACCCGGGGCACAGGGCCGACTCGCTCGGACTCGCCGGGACCCCCGACCCCGGCCTCCGGCACCCGGACCACCCCCCTTCACCGTGCTAGGCCCGGCCTTCCGAAACGGACGGCGGGTGTGCAGGGCCCCCGGGCTGCCCCCGCGGGGGACCCACGGCCCGCAAGCCCCGTGGGCGGACCCGGGGCACGGGGCCGACTCGCTCGGACTCGCCGGGGACCCCGACCCCGGCCTCCGGCCCCCGGGACCGCCCCCCGTCACCAGTGCTAGGCCCGGCCTTCCGAAACGGACGGCGGGTGTGCAGGGGCCCCCCGGGCTGCCTCCGCGGGGGACCCAGGGCCCCCGAAGCCTAGTGGGCAGACCCGGGGCACGGGACCGACTCGCTCGGACTCGCCGGGAACCCCCGACCCCGGCCTCCGGCACCCGGACCACCCCCCGTCACCCGTGCTAGGCCCGGCCTTCCGAAAGGGACGGCGGGTGTGCAGGGCACCCAGGGCTGCCTCCGCGGGGGACCCAGGGCCCCCGAAGCCTCGTGGGCAGACCCGGGGCACGGGGCCGACTCGCTCGGACTCGCCGGGGACCCCGACCCCGGCCTCCGGCCCCCGGGACCGCCCCCCGTCACCCGTGCTAGGCCCGGCCTTCCGAAACGGACGGCGGGTGTGCAGGGCCCCCCGGGCTGCCTCCGCGGGGGACCCAGGGCCCCCGAAGCCCCGTGGGCAGACCCGGGGCACGGGGCCGACTCGCTCGGACTCGCCGGGGACCCCCGACCCCGGCCTCCGGCACCCGGACCGCCCCCCGTCACCCGTGCTAGGCCCGGCCGTCCGAAACGGACGGCGGGTGTGCAGGGCCCCCCGGGCTGCCTCCGCGGGACCCAGGGCCCCCGAAGCCTCGTGGGCAGACCCGGGGCACGGGACCGACTCGCTCGGACTCGCCGGGAACCCCCGACCCCGGCCTCCGGCACCCGGACCACCCCCCGTCACCCGTGCTAGGCCCGGCCTTCCGAAAGGGACGGCGGGTGTGCAGGGCACCCAGGGCTGCCTCCGCGGGGGACCCAGGGCCCCCGAAGCCTCGTGGGCAGACCCGGGGCACGGGGCCGACTCGCTCGGACTCGCCGGGACCCCCGACCCCGGCCTCCGGCCCCCGGGACCGCCCCCCGTCACCCGTGCTAGGCCCGCCTTCCGAAACGGACGGCGGGTGTGCAGGGCCCCCCGGGCTGCCTCCGCGGGGGACCCAGGGCCCCCGAAGCCCCGTGGGCAGACCGGGGCACGGGGCCGACTCGCTCGGACTCGCCGGGGACCCCCGACCCCGGCCTCCGGCACCCGGACCGCCCCCCGTCACCCGTGCTAGGCCCGGCCTTCCGAAACGGACGGCGGGTGTGCAGGGCCCCCCGGGCTGCCTCCGCGGGGGACCCAGGGCCCCCGAAGCCTCGTGGGCAGACCCGGGGCACGGGGCCGACTCGCTCGGACTCGCCGGGAACCCCCGGCCCCGGCCTCCGGCCCCCGGGACCGCCCCCGTCACCCGTGCTAGGCCCGGCCTTCCGAAACGGACGGCGGGTGTGCAGGGCCCCCCGCGCTGCGTCCGCGGGGGACCCACGGCCCCCGAAGCCCCGTGGGCAGACAAGGGGCACGGGGCCGACTCGCTCGGACTCGCCGGGGACCCCCGACCACGGCCTCCGGCCCCCGGACCTCCCCCCGACCCCCGTGCTAGGCCCGGCCTTCCGAAACGGACGGCGGGTGTGCAGGGCCCCCCGGGCTGCCTCCGCGGGGGGACCCAGGGCCCCCGAAGCCCCGTGGGCAGACCCGGGGCACGGGGCCGACTCGCTCGGACGTGCGGGGACCCCCGACCCCGGCCCCCGGCACCCGGACCACCCCCGTCACCCGTGCTAGGCCCGGCCTTCCGAAAGGGACGGGGGTGTGCAGGGACCCCCGGGCTGCCTCCGCGGGGGACCCAGGGCCCCGAAGCCCCGTGGGCAGACCCGGGGCACGGGACCGACTCGCTCGGACTCGCCGGGAACCCCAACCCCGGCCTCCGGCACCCGGACCACCCCCCCTTCACCCGTGCTAGGCCCGGCCTTCCGAAACGGACGGCGGGTGTGCAGGGCCCCCCGGGCTGCCCCCGCGGGGGACCCACGGCCGCAAAGCCCCGTGGGCGGACCCGGGGCACGGGGCCGACTCGCTCGGACTCGCCGGGGACCCCCGACCCCGGCCTCCGGCACCCGGGACCGCCCCCCGTCACCCGTGCTAGGCCCGGCCTTCCGAAACGGACGGCGGGTGTGCAGGCCCCCGGGCTGCCTCCGCGGGGGACCCAGGGCCCCCGAAGCCCCGTGGGCGGACCCGGGGCACGGGGCCGACTCGCTCGGACTCGCCGGGAACCCCCGGCCCCGGCCTCCGGCCCCCAGGACCGCCCCCCGTCACCCGTGCTAGGCCCGGCCTTCCGAAACGGACGGCGGGTGTGCAGGGCCCCCCGCGCTGCGTCCGCGGGGGACCCACGGCTCCCGAAGCCCTGTGGGCAGACA
>JBAIAC010000636.1:85000-87500 GCA_037349315.1 Chelydra serpentina
GAGGGGAGGGGACCAGGAACCCCGCGGGCAGCCGTGTGTCACCACAGACAGCCACGCGGGGCAGGCCCGTCTCCCCTCGGGACCCGGGAGCCGGCAACCGCACAGCCGGCGACCCCCGCTTCCCCGACGACGCCCAACGCAACGCAACGTCCCCCGAAAACCTTTCCCCACCCCCACGCGAGCGCGCGGGGGCAGGGGCGGGCAACGGGAGAGTGGTGGTGGATGGGGTCGACGGGGCGCACGGGGGACCGGCTGCCGTGACACCGCTCCTCTCCGGCAACAGGACGAGCTTCCCGAAGCGGGCGCTCCGGGGCATCGGGTCTGAACTTAAGGGGACGAAGGCGTTGGAGAAGGACACAGGCTCCCCTTCCCGAGCACGGGAGAGGGGGGCGATGGACCAACCCCGGTGCCTGCGACACCCCCAGCCGCGCCCTCCGACAGACGGAGGGCGGCGGCGGGTTTTGCTCGCGGTCCTCCAACACCAGGGGAGGAGGGCCACGTCCCGCCGCCGCCGCATCCGCGGGGACGATTGAACTTCAAGCGACGCTCAGACAGGCGTAGCCCCGGGAGGAACCCGGGGCCGCAAGTGCGTTCGAAGTGTCGATGATCAATGTGTCCTGCAATTCACATTAATTCTCGCAGCTAGCTGCGTTCTTCATCGACGCACGAGCCGAGTGATCCACCGCTAAGAGTTGTCACGTGGCTTTTTTGGTAAAGGTTTCGGGGAGGCACGCGCCCCCACCGCGTCCCTTCTTTTTCTTCCCCCACGCGGCCAAAGCCATGCCGGCGGTGGGGGGGTTCCTTGTCCGCGCCGGTCAGGTCCCCCCGGCCTGCTGTCCCCGCAGGGGACGGCCCTCGGGGCGGCTTTCGGAGGCGGGAGCAGGGGAGGGGGACCCCCGCGGGTCCCCTCTTTCTCTCGCCGCACACTTCGGCCCGCCCGTCGCGCCCAGCCGGGGAGAGCCCTCCTCGGCGCCCGCCCTTTCGTACATGACATGCAAAAAATATTTAACAACCGAGCCCGAAGGCTCGGCTAACGTCCAGGCGCTTGGCTCGGAGGGGCCAGGCGGTCGCGGTCGCGTGCAAGACCGTCCCCCCACCGCTCCAGCCCTTCTCGCCCTCCCCTCGACGAGCGAGGGGTGGGGGTCCGGGTGGAGGGGGGGAGAGGCTGACGGGCCGCGGCCTTTCGGCCCCAACGCGGAGAGGGAGGCAGGGTGGCCCCTCTCCGACCTGGGCTTCCCGTGGACCCAGCGAGAGGGGAGCTGGGGTGGGCGGCATGGGGGTGTACCGAGGGGGGCATGGGCGTCCTCAGACGTCCTTCCCTTCCTCGGCGTTGCCTCCTTCCGCCCTCCCCGGGGCTCCCGTCGTGGGTATCCACGGGCCACCTCAGGCCGCACAAGTCTTTGAACCGCCGCCTTCCCCGGGCCGTGAGGCTCGCGGAGAGCGCTAGGTACCTGGCTCCTGGGTTGAGGGAAACGGTGACCAACCCCCTCTGGGGCGTCCACCCCCCGCCACCGCTTCCAGCCTACACGGGGGTAGGGCAGGCGAGCGATAGGACGGCCAACACGGAGTGGTGCCCGGCACCCGCCAGCCGGCTCCGCGTTACCTCGGGGGGGCATCGTCCCAGAAGGCGCACCGAGGCACCGCTGCCACGGCCTCGCCCGCTCCCAGGGATCCGAGGTTTCCCTCCGACCCGGCGTGCCTGGGAGGCGGAACGTGACTGGGGCCACCGAAGTTGCCGGCGCCCAACCACCGCCCCGCGGGCCATCCTGGCCGCCCACCCGCGCCGAGCTCCCCGTCTGGAGGAGGGTTCCCCCCCCACGGCCCCGCCGTTACACTCCCACGCGCCAAGGCGGCGGGGGTGACAACGACGGTCCCGGCGGCCGGGGGGCAAGACCCACACAGGCGGGCAGCGTCTCGGGGGCGGGCGGCTCAGGTACGCTCGCGGGAGGAGGAAGGCGCCACGACGGTGGCCCGGCAGCGGACCGGCACGGATGGAGGAGACCCCCTCCGCCGACCTCACCAACGCACCCCTCCCCACCCAGCCGCCTGGGCCCGGGGGGGGGACGAGAGCAAGCGCGGAGGGGGCGCCCGGCCCTCCCAGCGCCCGGGACCCCGCCGCCGGGGTCCCATCCTGGGCGCAGGGAAGCGTCCGAGGCCTTGGGGTCATCGAGGCGCGGCACCCCACCACCGCCCCGCGGGCCATCCTGGCCGCCCACCCGCGCCGAGCTCCCCGTCTGGAGGAGGGTTCGCCCCCCACGGCCCCGCCGTTACACTCCCACGCGCCAAGGCGGCGGGGGTGACAACGACGGTCCCGGCGGCCGGGGGGGCGAGACCCACACAGGCGGGCAGCGTCTCGGGGGCGGGCGGCTCAGGTACGCTCGCGGGAGGAGGAAGGCGCCACGACGGTGGCCCGGCACGGATGGAGGAGACCCCCTCCGCCGACCTCACCAACGCACCCCCCCCACCCAGCCGCCTGGGCCCGGGGGGGGACGAGAGCAAG
>JBAIAC010000636.1:92500-107500 GCA_037349315.1 Chelydra serpentina
AACGCCGACGACCGCCCCACCTCCCGCGGCCATGGCAGCGCGGGGTGAGTGGGGTGGGAAACGCCGGGTGCGGTGGGGGACCGCAGCGCGCCCCTACTCGCTCTCGCGACCGTGTTTGGCCCTGCCGAGCCTCGCGGCTCCCTGGGATCTCGGACCCCTGGGTGGTCTGCCGGGACCACACGACCTCGCACATCGGGGGGGGGAAAAAACCCCACTCGGACCGACGGGCTCCCGGGCCGCCCCGAGGGAAGTTCCGCCGTCGGTTGTCCCATGATCCCTGTCCGCGAAAAGGATAAGGGTAACCATCCGCCTGAACACCGGACGCCGCCACAGACGTGGGGTGCCGGCCCGCGAAGGTCCCTTCCCGTCACGAACCAGAGCGCCAAATCGATCGGATGGTGACAGTGGGGAGGCACGGGGCCGCCGCTACCCCCCCCTGCCTCTGGGGGGGCGCTGACAGCCGGAGCTAGCGTCCCCAGGAATGCTGGGGGACGACCGTGGTCCCAGGAACCTAAGAGCCGGGAAAGGAGGGCTGACTCGGAGGGCCGGGTGCCACCCCGCGTTCCAGCTTGTGCCCCTTTGCCTTTCCCCCCAGAGCCGTGCAAGGTCGGGTACAAGACTCAGATTGGTCCCCTTGGCTCATCTCCGGTTCTCAAGGGTTCTGAAAAACCTGTTCTCAAAAATCTCCGCACACCTTTCTGAAAGGTGTGCGCGAAAAAGGCAGCCCCAAATTCAGCGGGACCAACCTGGAATCGAGTCCGACCTCGTGGTTCCCTAGGTCGGCCGGGGCGACTCGCGGCGACCCCATCCGGACTTCCGAGACACAACCGGCCATCAGGTCAACCCATTGACTTGAATGGGGTTGACCTGGTGACCGAGTCGGGACTTAGAAAAATTTCGAGACCCCCTCCCGGGGTTGACCAGGTGGCCGAGAGGGGACTTTGAGCAACTTTGCCCCCCCACACACACACACACCCCCGCCGGAGAAGAAAAAAAGGATCGGGCCCACGAGCGGCTAGGCGGCAAGCCGCCCTGGGCGCACCGTCCCGGGCTGCAGCCACGGACATGCCCCCCACCGGCACACAGGATCGGGCCCATGGAAGTCTGGAACAAAATTTCCACGACGGCCACGGGGAGCCGGGGGCTACCCGGGGAGGGTGCTCCGAGGACCGCAGGGAGTACCGGGTCGACCCGGGGGCCGGGGAGCAGCCCGGCCATCAGGTCAACCCCGGGACCCCAACGGGGTTGACCTGGTGGCCGGGGAGCAGCCCGGCCATCGGGTCAACCCCCGGACCCCAACGGGGTTGACCTGGTGGCCGGGGAGCAGCCCGGCCATCGGGTCAACCCCCGGACCCCCAACGGGGTTGACCTGGTGTCCGAGTCGGGACTTAGAAATTTTCCGAGACCCTTCCCGGGGTTGACCAGGTGGCCGAGCGGGGACTCTGAAAATGGTTCAGCCCGCTTCCTCGGGGTGGCGGTGACCTGGTGTGACGGAGTAGAGAGCGAGATGGATCTGACCTGAGGGAAAGGCTGCATTGGAAATGTGAGACTTTACCTGGGGCTGTAACATGAGCCAGGACGGGGGTTGGGAGGTGACACCTTTGGCTGGGAGTTTGTGTGCTGGCTTGGGAGAGGAAGGGAGGGGGGCAGACAGGGTCTGGCCTCCCTGGCCCATGTGGAGCGGCGGGGCGAAATGCAGGGAGCCCCAGGCTGGGGTCTAAGCTCCCTGCCCCCCGGAAGGACCCGACTGAGGGGTCCTGGATGTACTGACAAGCTCTGGTTGGACTGTGTTCCTGGCATCTCTAATAAACCTTCTGTTCTACTGACTGGCTGAGACTCCCAGTGAATCCGGGGAAGAGGGGTGCAGGGCCGAACTCCCCTATACTCCGTGACAACTGGTGGCAGCGGTGGGATGTTCTGCACCCCGTGAACGGCGCTTCCTGCAGTAAGTAACTGGGGAGCAGTAGAACGAAGGGGTGCTAACGAGGACCAGGCGTGCTGAAGGCTCACGGAGGAGCGGTTTCGGGGAGCGGAGGAGCTACGCTTAACCCCTGGGAGTGTGTGTCCAGCGAGAAGGACTGTGCAATGAGGGGGTCCCCCTGGGGGCTACAGTGAGCAGTCCCAGGGGCAGAGGAGCCTGCGGCTTGGCCCTGGGAGAGAGAAGGAATTTTGCAGTGACAGGGTTCCCCTGGGGGTGCCGTGAGTGGACCCAGGGGCGCAGGAGCTGCAGCTCGACCCTGGCAAAGAGGCGGTGACCTGGAGAAGGGCTGGCACACTTGGGGTTCTTCCTGGAAACCGTGGGGAGCTAAGAGCACACAGGCCTGCGAGTCCACAGCAAACTTGGGAGCAGTGAAGTGATGGCGTATCGCCTTCTCCTTAAGAAGAGCATTGTAACCCTGTGCAAAAAGAGAGGGATACCCATTGGAAAGCTCACTAAAGCCCAGTTAATCACGCGGCTGGAGGAAGATGACCATTCCAGGGAGCAGATTCCGGACCCCAATGGGGCTACAGCAGGATCTGGGAGCAGCTGGAGTGATAGCCTGGCATCCCCAAGAGTCTGGTCCCCAACCAGACGGAGGTCTTCACGATCGGGTTCCCCAGCAGGGGATCGGAGACGGATGGGACTGGAGCTGAGTCTGAGAGAGCAAGAGGACGGTGAGAGACAGCAAGAGCCCGAGAAAGACCTACAGAAGAAGCAGCAGCGTGAACTTGCGGTGGTGGAACTGAGAGGCATGGGGGACTGGCCAGGGGTAAGTGGGGACAGATCCCGGGGTGCCAGCTCCGCAGGGAACCTCGATCCTAAATTGCTGCCCCTGGTTAAGGAGGGTGGGGATGTGGAGGCCCACCTCACTGCCTTGGAGCAGGCTGGTGATTGGAACCAGGGAGACCCTGCGGAAAAGCCCCGGGATCTAACCCCCTTGCTGGGTCCCAAGGCCATAAACTCCACCAGCCAGAAGGGTGGGATGGTGGACGGATTTCCACTCCTGGCCCTGGACTCAAGCCCTATGGACCCCCAGTGGAAGCGGAAGCTGATGGTCAATGGAGAGACATTCGGGGGGTGGCAAGACCCCGGGACAGAGAGAATTGTGGTCAGGCCCCGGGTGGTGCACCCCCACCAGCTGCTGGGGGGCTGTGTGACCTGGGTGAGGGTCCCCGGGACGGACCCATTCGCCCTGCCTATGGCCCAGATCCCTGTGCAGACCCAGGAGGGGTCGGGCTGGCTGGTGGTTGGGGGTCTCCAGGATATCAGCGGTGAGGTGCTGTTGGGGGGTGACTGTGTATCTTTGGGACAGGATCCAGGCCCTGTAACGGCCGAGGATTTGAATTTGAACTCAGGAAACCAATTGGCTAAGAGGGAAATGGTCAGTGAAAATGCAAATGACCTGGCTGGCAGGGGGGAGGAGCTGCCAGGCCCCGGTTACCTGCCTGCCTGTAACCAGACCCCTAGGGCGGGGTGGGTCGGAGAGATGCTCCCCACCCCCCTGCACACTGGAGAGGTGGCTCACGCTGGCTCTGATGCTGTTACCAAAGCAGCGAGCTCGCTGCCTGGCCCCACAGGGACAGCCAGGGCAGCGCTGAGCCCGGGGGAAGCAGAGACCCCAGCTGAGTGGGGGAACACACAGGCAGGGCAGGACGGCTGCCAACCAGGCTTGCCTGGTCCAGAGGTGCTGCCGGGAAGTGATTCCACAGCAGGGAGGGAGCCACCAGGGACAGGGCTCAGTGGGGCCGTGACCCCAGGCCTGGCCAGTGAGCTGCAGAGGGATCCCACTTTGGAGAAGCTAAGGGAACTTGCTGGCCACAGCGCTGCAAACCCCCTTGGGGAAGACTGCAGCGACAGATCCCTGTGGGAGAAGGGATTCCTGTGCCGGGAATGGGCTTCCCAAGGGGAAGTAGAACTGCGGGGAATCAGGAGGCAGCCGGTGGGGCACCCGAAGTATCATCACCGGCTATTATACCTGGTCCAGGGTAAGGGAGAAGATCCCTGGAGGTCCCTGCCCATCAGGGAGGAACCTTTCCAGAAGGTGGCTATGAATGGGGTGGGCCCCCTCAGCAGGGCAGCCCAGTCGGGGAAGAAGTACATTCGGGTGGTGGTAGATTTTGCCACCCGCTACCCCGAGGCGGTACCCTTATCCTCCATTGAAGCAGACACCGTGGCGGATGCGCTGCTGACCATTTTCAGCCGAGTGGGGTTCCCCAAGGAAGTCCTGACAGACCAAGGGTCCAACTTCATGTCGGCCCTGCTCCGGTGCTTGTGGGAGAAATGTGGGGTCCGGCACAGTTGGGCCTCAGCATATCATCCCCAGTACAATGGGCTGGTGGAGAGAGTTCAGGGGACCATGAGGCTGATGCTGAAGACTTGCATCAATCAGCATCCACAGGACTGGGACAAGTACCTGCCCCACCGATGGCACAAGGAAGTGCCCCAGGAATCACCAGGGGGCTTCCCTTTCAAGCTGTGGTATGGGAGGAGAGTAAGGGGACCCCTAGAACCGGTAAGGGACAATTGGGAGGAGAATGGGGAAGACCCCCTGATGGATCTCTCCCCTGAGATGGGAGCCCATCCTTCCATCAGGTGTCCCCCATTCAGAGTAACTGGGAAAAGAGCCCAGAACCTGGAGAGAGAGGCCAAGGACAGGCTGGCTTTAGAGGTGAACCAGTCATTCAACAGCCCAGGGCTGGCCAAGGCGGAGGCGATCAGAGATTGGCCTGTTCCCCAGACCAAGAAACAGGGCCAGGCCTTTAGCGGGATGGCGGGGTCCCACCAGAGGTTTGTACCCCCCTTTAGCTCCCTAGCTGCCCCCATCACAGAGCTAGGTAAGAAGAGGAAGCCAGACGAGGCAGTCTGGACCGAGCAGGGCCAGAGGGCTCTCTGTGCGCTGAAGGAGGCTCTAATCCAGGGCCCTATAGATCGAGTAAACCCAGACGGGGCCAAGCCCTGTACAGTGTTCACCAAAGCCTCAGACACAGGGCTGGGCGTGGTGGTGATGCAGGCCTATGCGAAGCGGGGGAGACGCCCCATCGGGTATCTGAGCAAGGAGCTGCTGCCCTGGAGGCAGAACGGTCCGGCCATAGAGAGGGAATGCCTGGCCATGGGGCAGGCCCTTAAGAAGCAGCAGCCGGATCTATTTGGGTGGCGCTTTACAGTGTATATTCACCACTTCGCCCCGACGTGGCTGCATCCAGGAAAAGGGGCCGATGCCGAGCGGCTGGTGACACAGACACGTGGTCAGAGAGGGGACCAGATCAAGAGGGAGGCTCTTAACCAAGAGAGCCCGAACTACAGCCCTCCAGACTGGAGCGCTGGGAAAAGACCTGATCTCAGCTTGAACCCCAGGGGTTTTGGGATGGGAAAAGGGCACGGGCCGCATAAACCTTCCCACATGCGGCCTGCGGGTGCCATCCAGCCCACCCGACCTAAGGGAGCTCGTCGAACTGTAACGGCCTGGTGTGACCGGGTTCGAACTTCCCCAGGTCACTAGCTAAAGTGACCCCGCTCAGTTCGGTCTCGAAGGGGGGAGAGATGTGACGGAGTAGAGAGCGAGATGGATCTGACCTGAGGGAAAGGCTGCATTGGAAATGTGAGACTTTACCTGGGGCTGTAACATGAGCCAGGACGGGGGTTGGGAGGTGACACCTTTGGCTGGGAGTTTGTGTGCTGGCTTGGGAGAGGAAGGGAGGGGGGCAGACAGGGTCTGGCCTCCCTGGCCCATGTGGAGCGGCGGGGCGAAATGCAGGGAGCCCCAGGCTGGGGTCTAAGCTCCCTGCCCCCCGGAAGGACCCGACTGAGGGGTCCTGGATGTACTGACAAGCTCTGGTTGGACTGTGTTCCTGGCATCTCTAATAAACCTTCTGTTCTACTGACTGGCTGAGACTCCCAGTGAATCCGGGGAAGAGGGGTGCAGGGCCGAACTCCCCTATACTCCGTGACACCTGGATTCCGAGGAGGGACTTGGAGACACGTCCCTGCCCGCACACCCCCACACACTCCCGCACACACCCCGGGAAAAAGAAAAAAAAAAAAAAAAAAAAAGGATCGGGACCACTCGCGGCTTGGCGGCAAGCCGCCCAGGGCGCACCGTCCCGGGCTGCGGCCGCGGACCTTCCCCCCGGCGCACTGATCGGGCCCATGGAAGTCCGGAACAAAATTTCCACGACGGCCTCGGGGAGCCGGGGGCTACCCGGGGAGGGTGCTCCGAGGGCCGCAGGGAGTACCGGGTCGACCCGGGGGCCGGGGAGCAGACCGGCCAACAGGTCAACCCCCGGACCCCCCAAAGGGGTTGACCTGGTGCCCGGGGAGCAGCCCGGCCATCAGGTCAACCCCCGGACCCCAACGGGGTTGACCTGGTGGCCGGGGACCAGCCCGGCCATCGGGTCAACCCCTGGACCCCCAACGGGGTTGACCTGGTGTCCGAGTCCGGACTTAGAAATTTTCCGAGACCCTTCCCGGGGTTGACCAGGTGGCCGAGCGGGGACTCTGAAAATGGTTCAGCCCGCTTCCTCGGGGTGGCGGTGACCTGTATACCGAGGAGGGACTTGGAGACACGACCCTGCCCGCACACCCCCACACACTCCCGCACACACCCCGGGAAAAAGAAAAAAAAAAAAAAAAAAAAAAAAGGATCGGGACCACTCGCGGCTTGGCGGCAAGCCGCCCAGGGCGCACCGTCCCGGGCTGCGGCCGCGGACCTTCCCCCCGGCGCACTGATCGGGCCCATGGAAGTCCGGAACAAAATTTCCACGACGGCCTCGGGGAGCCGGGGGCTACCCGGGGAGGGTGCTCCGAGGGCCGCAGGGAGTACCGGGTCGACCCGGGGGCCGGGGAGCAGACCGGCCAACAGGTCAACCCCCGGACCCCCAAAGGGGTTGACCTGGTGCCCGGGGAGCAGCCCGGCCATCAGGTCAACCCCCGGACCCCAACGGGGTTGACCTGGTGGCCGGGGACCAGCCCGGCCATCGGGTCAACCCCCGGACCCCCAACGGGGTTGACCTGGTGTCCGAGTCCGGACTTAGAAATTTTCCGAGACCCTTCCCGGGGTTGACCAGGTGGCCGAGCGGGGACTCTGAAAATGGTTCAGCCCGCTTCCTCGGGGTGGCGGTGACCTGGATACCGAGGAGGGACTTGGAGACACGACCCTGCCCGCACACCCCCACACACACCCCGGGAAAAAGAAAAAAAAAAAAAAAAAAAGGATCGGGACCACTCGCGGCTTGGCGGCAAGCCGCCCAGGGCGCACCGTCCCGGGCTGCGGCCGCGGACCTTCCCCCCGGCGCACTGATCGGGCCCATGGAAGTCCGGAACAAAATTTCCACGACGGCCTCGGGGAGCCGGGGGCTACCCGGGGAGGGTGCTCCGAGGGCCGCAGGGAGTACCGGGTCGACCCGGGGGCCGGGGAGCAGCCCGGCCATCAGGTCAACCTCCGGACCCCCAAAGGGGTTGACCTGGTGGCCGGGGAGCAGCCCGGCCATCAGGTCAACCCCCGGACCCCAACGGGGTTGACCTGGTGGCCGGGGAGCAGCCCGGCCATCGGGTCAACCCCCGGACCCCCCAACGGGGTTGACCTGGTGTCCGAGTCCGGACTTAGAAATTTTCCGAGACCCTTCCCGGGGTTGACCAGGTGGCCGAGCGGGGACTCTGAAAATGGTTCAGCCCGCTTCCTCGGGGTGGCGGTGACCTGGATTCCGAGGAGGGACTTGGAGACACGTCCCTGCCCGCACACCCCCACACACTCCCGCACACACCCCGGGAAAAAGAAAGAAAAAAAAAAAAAAAAAAAAAAAAAAAGGATCGGGACCACTCGCGGCTTGGCGGCAAGCCGCCCAGGGCGCACCGTCCCGGGCTGCGGCCGCGGACCTTCCCCACGGCGCACTGATCGGGCCCATGGAAGTCCGGAACAAAATTTCCACGACGGCCTCGGGGAGCCGGGGGCTACCCGGGGAGGGTGCTCCGAGGGCCGCAGGGAGTACCGGGTCGACCCGGGGGCCGGGGAGCAGACCGGCCATCAGGTCAACCCCCGGACCCCCAAAGGGGTTGACCTGGTGCCCGGGGAGCAGCCCGGCCATCAGGTCAACCCCCGGACCCCAACGGGGTTGACCTGGTGTCCGAGTCCGGACTTAGAAATTTTCCGAGACCCTTCCCGGGGTTCACCAGGTGGCCGAGCGGGGACTCTGAAAATGGTTCAGCCCGCTTCCTCGGGGTGGCGGTGACCTGGATACCGAGGAGGGACTTGGAGACACGACCCTGCCCGCACACCCCCACACACTCCCGCACACACCCCGGGAAAAAGAAAAAAAAAAAAAAAAAAAAAAAGGATCGGGACCGCTCGCGGCTTGGCGGCAAGCCGCCCAGGGCGCACCGTCCCGGGCTGCGGCCGCGGACCTTCCCCCCGGCGCACTGATCGGGCCCATGGAAGTCCGGAACAAAATTTCCACGACGGCCTCGGGGAGCCGGGGGCTACCCGGGGAGGGTGCTCCGAGGGCCGCAGGGAGTACCGGGTCGACTCGGGGGCCGGGGAGCAGCCCGGCCATCAGGTCAACCTCCGGACCCCCAAAGGGGTTGACCTGGTGGCCGGGGAGCAGCCCGGCCATCAGGTCAACCCCCGGACCCCAACGGGGTTGACCTGGTGGCCGGGGACCAGCCCGGCCATCGGGTCAACCCCCGGACCCCCCAACGGGGTTGACCTGGTGTCCGAGTCCGGACTTAGAAATTTTCCGAGACCCTTCCCGGGGTTGAACAGGTGGCCGAGCGGGGACTCTGAAAATGGTTCAGCCCGCTTTCTCGGGGTGGCGGTCACCTGGATACCGAGGAGGGACTTGGAGACACGTCCCTGCCCGCACACCCCCACACACTCCCGCACACACCCCGGGAAAAAGAAAAAAAAAAAAAAAAAAAAAAAAAAAAAAAGGATCGGGACCACTCGCGGCTTGGCGGCAAGCCGCCCAGGGCGCACCGTCCCGGGCTGCGGCCGCGGACCTTCCCCCCGGCGCACTGATCGGGCCCATGGAAGTCCGGAACAAAATTTCCACGACGGCCTCGGGGAGCCGGGGGCTACCCGGGGAGGGTGCTCCGAGGGCCGCAGGGAGTACCGGGTCGACCCGGGGGCCGGGGAGCAGACCGGCCATCAGGTCAACCTCCGGACCCCCAAAGGGGTTGACCTGGTGGCCGGGGAGCAGCCCGGCCATCAGGTCAACCCCCGGACCCCAACGGGGTTGACCTGGTGGCCGGGGAGCAGCCCGGCCATCGGGTCAACCCCCGGACCCCCCCAACGGGGTTGACCTGGTGTCCGAGTCCGGACTTAGAAATTTTCCGAGACCCTTCCCGGGGTTGACCAGGTGGCCGAGCGGGGACTCTGAAAATGGTTCAGCCCGCTTCCTCGGGGTGGCGGTGACCTGGATTCCGAGGAGGGACTTGGAGACACGTCCCTGCCCGCACACCCCCACACACCCCCGCACACACCCCGGGAAAAAGAAAAAAAAAAAAAAAAAAAAAAAGGATCGGGGCCACTCGCGGCTTGGCGGCAAGCCGCCCAGGGCGCACCGTCCCGGGCTGCGGCCGCGGACCTTCCCCCCGGCGCACTGATCGGGCCCATGGAAGTCCGGAACAAAATTTCCACGACGGCCTCGGGGAGCCGGGGGCTACCCGGGGAGGGTGCTCCGAGGGCCGCAGGGAGTACCGGGTCGACTCGGGGGCCGGGGAGCAGCCCGGCCATCAGGTCAACCTCCGGACCCCCAAAGGGGTTGACCTGGTGGCCGGGGAGCAGCCCGGCCATCAGGTCAACCCCCGGACCCCAACGGGGTTGACCTGGTGGCCGGGGACCAGCCCGGCCATCGGGTCAACCCCCGGACCCCCCAACGGGGTTGACCTGGTGTCCGAGTCCGGACTTAGAAATTTTCCGAGACCCTTCCCGGGGTTGAACAGGTGGCCGAGCGGGGACTCTGAAAATGGTTCAGCCCGCTTTCTCGGGGTGGCGGTCACCTGGATACCGAGGAGGGACTTGGAGACACGTCCCTGCCCGCACACCCCCACACACTCCCGCACACACCCCGGGAAAAAGAAAAAAAAAAAAAAAAAAAAAGGATCGGGACCACTCGCGGCTTGGCGGCAAGCCGCCCAGGGCGCACCGTCCCGGGCTGCGGCCGCGGACCTTCCCCCCGGCGCACTGATCGGGCCCATGGAAGTCCGGAACAAAATTTCCACGACGGCCTCGGGGAGCCGGGGGCTACCCGGGGAGGGTGCTCCGAGGGCCGCAGGGAGTACCGGGTCGACCCGGGGGCCGGGGAGCAGCCCGGCCATCAGGTCAACCTCCGGACCCCCAAAGGGGTTGACCTGGTGGCCGGGGAGCAGCCCGGCCATCAGGTCAACCCCCGGACCCCAACGGGGTTGACCTGGTGGCCGGGGAGCAGCCCGGCCATCGGGTCAACCCCCGGACCCCCCAACGGGGTTGACCTGGTGTCCGAGTCCGGACTTAGAAATTTTCCGAGACCCTTCCCGGGGTTGACCAGGTGGCCGAGCGGGGACTCTGAAAATGGTTCAGCCCGCTTCCTCGGGGTGGCGGTGACCTGGATTCCGAGGAGGGACTTGGAGACACGTCCCTGCCCGCACACCCCCACACACCCCCGCACACACCCCGGGAAAAAGGAAAAAAAAAAAAAAAAAAAAAGGATCGGGGCCACTCGCGGCTTGGCGGCAAGCCGCCCAGGGCGCACCGTCCCGGGCTGCGGCCGCGGACCTTCCCCCCGGCGCACTGATCGGGCCCATGGAAGTCCGGAACAAAATTTCCACGACGGCCTCGGGGAGCCGGGGGCTAACCGGGGAGGGTGCTCCGAGGGCCGCAGGGAGTACCGGGTCGGCCCGGTGGCCGGGGAGGAGCCCGGCCATCAGGTCAACCCCTGGACGCGAACGGGGGTTGACCTGCTGTCCGAGTCGGGACTTAGAAAAATTTCGAGACCGTTCCCGGGGTTGACCAGGTGGCCGAGCGGGGACTTTGAAAATTTTTCAGCCCGCTTCCTCGGGTTGGGGGTGGCCTGGATTCCGGTCAGGGATAGCGGGCCAGGAGGCGCGGAGCTCGGCGCCTACGGCCATACCGGACCGAACGCCCCCGATCCCGTCAGATCTCGGAAGGTAAACCGTCCCGGGCCTGGCTAGTACTTGGATGGGTGACCGCCTGGGAATCCCAGGTGCCGTAGGCAGCTTTTCCCGGTCCGAGCCGGCCCTCTCGTTTTCCGGGGCAGGAGCAAGGAATGGGGAGAGGGGTAGTCTGTGTGTGTGTGTGTGTGTGTGTGTGTGTCTGTCTGTCTGTCTGTCTGTGTGTGGAGGGGACCGGGGGCGAGGGAGGGGGGAAGGGGGAGCGGAGAACCTGGAAAGCCGCCCCACCGCCCCCGTTGCCACTCTGTCTACGGGGCCAGAGGCGACGGCCGAAGGTCGCGGGTCTGGGCGCCCGGCTCCCCGTCGGGTTCCCACAGACCCCGAAGCCTCGTGGGCAGACCCGGGGCACGGGGCCGACTCGCTCGGACATGCCGGGGACCCCCGACCCCGGCCTCCGGCCCCCGGGACCACCCCCCGTCACCCGTGCTAGGCCCGGCCTTCCGAAACGGACGGCGGGTGTGCAGGGCCCCCCGGGCTGCCCCCGCGGCGGACCCACGGCCCGCGAAGCCCCGTGGGCAGACCCGGGGCACGGGGCCGACTCGCTCGGACTCGCCGGGGACCCCCGACCCCGGCCTCCGGGCCCCGGGACCACCCCCCGTCACCCGTGCTAGGCCCGGCCTTACGAAAGGGACGGCGGGTGTGCAGGGCCCCCCGGGCTGCCTCCGCGGGGGACCCAGGGCCCCCGAAGCCACGTGGGCAGACCCGGGGCACGGGACCGACTCGCTCGGACTCGCCGGGAACCCCCGACCCCGGCCTCCGGCACCCGGACCACCCCCCGTCACCCGTGCTAGGCCCGGCCTTCCGAAACGGACGGCGGGTGTGCAGGGCCCCCCGGGCTGCCTCCGCGGGGGACCCAGGGCCCCCGAAGCCCCGTGGGCAGACCCGGGGCACAGGGCCGACTCGCTCGGACTCGCCGGGGACCCCCGACCCCGGCCTCCGGCACCCGGACCACCCCCCCTTCACCCGTGCTAGGCCCGGCCTTCCGAAACGGACGGCGGGTGTGCAGGGCCCCCCGGGCTGCCCCCGCGGGGGACCCACGGCCCGCAAAGCCCCGTGGGCGGACCCGGGGCACGGGGCCGACTCGCTCGGACTCGCCGGGGACCCCCGACCCCGGCCTCCGGCCCCCGGGACCGCCCCCCGTCACCCGTGCTAGGCCCGGCCTTCCGAAACGGACGGCGGGTGTGCAGGGCCCCCCGGGCTGCCTCCGCGGGGGACCCAGGGCCCCCGAAGCCTAGTGGGCAGACCCGGGGCACGGGACCGACTCGCTCGGACTCGCCGGGAACCCCCGACCCCGGCCTCCGGCACCCGGACCACCCCCCGTCACCCGTGCTAGGCCCGGCCTTCCGAAAGGGACGGCGGGTGTGCAGGGCACCCAGGGCTGCCTCCGCGGGGGACCCAGGGCCCCCGAAGCCTCGTGGGCAGACCCGGGGCACGGGGCCGACTCGCTCGGACTCGCCGGGGACCCCCGACCCCGGCCTCCGGCCCCCGGGACCGCCCCCCGTCACCCGTGCTAGGCCCGGCCTTCCGAAACGGACGGCGGGTGTGCAGGGCCCCCCGGGCTGCCTCCGCGGGGGACCCAGGGCCCCCGAAGCCCCGTGGGCAGACCCGGGGCACGGGGCCGACTCGCTCGGACTCGCCGGGGACCCCCGACCCCGGCCTCCGGCACCCGGACCGCCCCCCGTCACCCGTGCTAGGCCCGGCCTTCCGAAACGGACGGCGGGTGTGCAGGGCCCCCCGGGCTGCCTCCGCGGGGGACCCAGGGCCCCCGAAGCCTCGTGGGCAGACCCGGGGCACGGGACCGACTCGCTCGGACTCGCCGGGAACCCCCGACCCCGGCCTCCGGCACCCGGACCACCCCCCGTCACCCGTGCTAGGCCCGGCCTTCCGAAAGGGACGGCGGGTGTGCAGGGCACCCAGGGCTGCCTCCGCGGGGGACCCAGGGCCCCCGAAGCCTCGTGGGCAGACCCGGGGCACGGGGCCGACTCGCTCGGACTCGCCGGGGACCCCCGACCCCGGCCTCCGGCCCCCGGGACCGCCCCCCGTCACCCGTGCTAGGCCCGGCCTTCCGAAACGGACGGCGGGTGTGCAGGGCCCCCCGGGCTGCCTCCGCGGGGGACCCAGGGCCCCCGAAGCCCCGTGGGCAGACCCGGGGCACGGGGCCGACTCGCTCGGACTCGCCGGGGACCCCCGACCCCGGCCTCCGGCACCCGGACCGCCCCCCGTCACCCGTGCTAGGCCCGGCCTTCCGAAACGGACGGCGGGTGTGCAGGGCCCCCCGGGCTGCCTCCGCGGGGGACCCAGGGCCCCCGAAGCCTCGTGGGCAGACCCGGGGCACGGGGCCGACTCGCTCGGACTCGCCGGGAACCCCCGGCCCCGGCCTCCGGCCCCCGGGACCGCCCCCCGTCACCCGTGCTAGGCCCGGCCTTCCGAAACGGACGGCGGGTGTGCAGGGCCCCCCGCGCTGCGTCCGCGGGGGACCCACGGCCCCCGAAGCCCCGTGGGCAGACAAGGGGCACGGGGCCGACTCGCTCGGACTCGCCGGGGACCCCCGACCACGGCCTCCGGCCCCCGGACCTCCCCCCGACCCCCGTGCTAGGCCCGGCCTTCCGAAACGGACGGCGGGTGTGCAGGGCCCCCCGGGCTGCCTCCGCGGGGGACCCAGGGCCCCCGAAGCCCCGTGGGCAGACCCGGGGCACGGGGCCGACTCGCTCGGACGTGCCGGGGACCCCCGACCCCGGCCCCCGGCACCCGGACCACCCCCCGTCACCCGTGCTAGGCCCGGCCTTCCGAAAGGGACGGCGGGTGTGCAGGGACCCCCGGGCTGCCTCCGCGGGGGACCCAGGGCCCCCGAAGCCCCGTGGGCAGACCCGGGGCACGGGACCGACTCGCTCGGACTCGCCGGGAACCCCCAACCCCGGCCTCCGGCACCCGGACCACCCCCCCTTCACCCGTGCTAGGCCCGGCCTTCCGAAACGGACGGCGGGTGTGCAGGGCCCCCCGGGCTGCCCCCGCGGGGGACCCACGGCCCGCAAAGCCCCGTGGGCGGACCCGGGGCACGGGGCCGACTCGCTCGGACTCGCCGGGGACCCCCGACCCCGGCCTCCGGCACCCGGACCGCCCCCCGTCACCCGTGCTAGGCCCGGCCTTCCGAAACGGACGGCGGGTGTGCAGGGCCCCCCGGGCTGCCTCCGCGGGGGACCCAGGGCCCCCGAAGCCCCGTGGGCGGACCCGGGGCACGGGGCCGACTCGCTCGGACTCGCCGGGAACCCCCGGCCCCGGCCTCCGGCCCCCAGGACCGCCCCCCGTCACCCGTGCTAGGCCCGGCCTTCCGAAACGGACGGCGGGTGTGCAGGGCCCCCCGCGCTGCGTCCGCGGGGGACCCACGGCTCCCGAAGCCCTGTGGGCAGACAAGGGGCACGGGGCCGACTCGCTCGGACTCGCCGGGGACCCCCGACCACGGCCTCCGGCCCCCGGACCTCCCCCCGACCCCCGTGCTAGGCCCGGCCTTCCGAAACGGACGGCGGGTGTGCAGGGCCCCCCGGGCTGCCTCCGCGGGGGACCCAGGGCCCCCGAAGCCCCGTGGGCAGACCCGGGGCACGGGGCCGACTCGCTCGGACGTGCCGGGGACCCCCGACCCCGGCCCCCGGCACCCGGACCACCCCCCGTCACCCGTGCTAGGCCCGGCCTTCCGTGACGGAGGGCGCGTGTGCAGGTGCCCCCACCCCCCCCCCGGCCTGCCCCCGCGGAGGACCCACGGCCCCCGAAGCGTCGGGGGCAGACCACTGGCACTTGGCGGACTGGCCCGGTCTCGCTCGGGCCCCCCTGCGCCTCCCCTCAGGGAGCCGGCGCTGCCCGGG